>JASDQU010735572.1:27823-48143 GCA_032191745.1 Picea mariana | reverse complement strand
ATAAATGTAAAGGATTATTAATTATAATTAAATTGATAATCTGATTGTCCTAAGATGTCAGCTAAACAGTAATTATTTCTTATATAATATTAACTAATTAATTATCATTAATTATTTGTTCATAATTGTCAATGGTTAATTAATTATTAATCAACTCTTTAATTATGTGAGTAAACAATTAATAGGGTTAATAATTTAATTTATTAAAACTTACATATATGAATGGGATAACAAACATTAAATAAAAGGATAAGAAACATTAAATAAATGGGACAAGACATTAAATAAGAGGATAAGCTAATGAATATAGGGATAAGGAATTTAATGAAAGGAAGAGTCGGTGAAAGGGGATATGAGGGGGAGAGCCTTACGGGGAAATGATTCATTCTTTTGGGAGGAGGATTTTGGGATTTTGGGGGGTGGAAGGAAGCATTTTGGATGGGGACGAGAGCACTGGTTTGATGTCTTGTTTTGTTTTTTTGGTTCTGTGGGAGAGTTTTTCAGACTGTTAGTATCATTGCAGGGGGCACCGGGTTGCTCGGGGTTTCGGGCATGGGGGCCAGGATTCCTTTCGGTTTCCTGGAGCTAGGGAGCCGGATAGGATGCTCCTAGCTGGCTGGGTGGATAGTCGGTTTGGGCAGTGTTGGTCAGTTCATCGGGCTAGGCAAGACAGCAGCAAGGCAGCAGGGAAGGGACAGCCATAGCGACGGGAATTAGCATCAGAAACAGGTATATATATATGATTTGTTGAGTTATTTCCATGCTGTAGATAGATTTTTACTTATGCAGAATATTTATGCTTTTGAAGTGAATGAATAATTTACGCAAGGAAATTATATGTTAATTGAGTTAAAATTTTGTATTTGATTAAGCTGGGTCTCTACAGGTCGTCTCGCATGTGATGACCTAAAGTGGTTGTCTATACTGCGACGCTAAATTTAAGTGGTCTCATGGGTGACAACCTAAAAATGTCATCTCCCTCATGACGACAATGATACGACATCCTTAGGTTATCTCTCAAGTGAAGATATCCTTATATCATCGCTATTTCCACGACATGTGATACAATGTTTGGGGGGTCCAAGATTCATCACCTTATCCATAATAGAATGTCGTGTGAGCATTGAAATTACCGTTGCAAATGAGCCAAATTTACTAGTGTGGTAACCTGGAGGTTAAGACAACGAGACAAAGAAGAACAAGAAGAAGAAAACTCAGTAAGGGGGAAAATGACCAACTATCAATGGGATTATTGACATCATTGAAAAGTCTACCACCCAACCTCGCAAGCCCAAATTTCCTTACAAGTTATGTAAATGTGATCACCTTCTTCGATATTTCCCTTATTTAACCAAGGTCTTAGAAGTGTGTTCTGCGGGCCCTTGGCAACCAGTTTCATTAGCCTTTGGTCATCATGATGGTAACCAACTATCAACTAGTGATAATAACATTGGGGAAAACAAAAGTAGAGTCAATTTTCCTTGTAGGTTATGTAAAGGTAGTCATCAAACTCATCTTTTCCCTCGTATGGATGAAGCCTAGAAATTGTTGGAAGACATGACTATTTCAAATTTCTTACTGTAAGCTCTCTCCCAACCTACCATTGGTTGATAAAGTGGTCGATTTGGTTTCCTCATCAGTCAATCCCATTATTCCTTTGAAGAGTGAAGTTAAAGTGGTTGATCTGACTCCCTCATCGTTTGATCCCACTCTTCCCTTTAAGAGTGAAATACAAGTGTTTGATTTGATCCCATCATCGGTTGATCCTTCTCTTCCTTTAGAGAGTTACATTCACGAGGTGATTGATCTAATCCCACTCTCCCATTAGAAAGTGAATTTGATATCGCTCATGTTTTCTTGTTAATAACGATTCTTCTATACAAGGGGGAATTTCTATTTCTACTGTGGAATCCCCTCCAATTAATGAGGCCATTATTTTTTATTGGCATGGGCTAACTGGACCTCATCTTCCTTCCAATGTACCTTTCCAAATAATTGTTCAAGTTTTTGGTAGGTATATTCCTCAGACTATTATCGAGGAAGGTGCTTCCATTAATATTTTATCCTCAACTACATGGCAAGCTTTAGGTTTTCATCAGCTTGTGTGGGTCACCAAGAATCTATTATCTTTTAACAAATGAATAAATGAAACTTTAGGGATCCTTTCATAGTTTCATATTACTTTAGGAGGGAAACCTGTCTATATTGATGTTATGGTAGTTTTCAACCCCTTGGATTTTACTTTTCTCCTTGGGAGATTTTATGTCTACACCATGAAAGCTATCATTTCCACTCTCTTTCAAGTGATATCTTTCCCTCATAATGGAAAAATTATGAATATTGATTATATTTCATTTGTTGGTCCTACTTTGACTTCCATCCACAATCCTTCCCTAAATGGTCCTTATGTGAAAGTGGTATTGCCCCTGCCATAGGTTAATTATGTGGAAATGTGTCCCATGCATTGAACTCTGGATGATAACTAGCCTCTTACTATATGATTGGATTCTTTTGACTTAGATATGGTAGTGGACATGGTGATATATTCGATAGGGATATTAGAGCCTGATATCCTTACCCCTATTGCAGCCCTCGATATGTATTTCTTCGAAAGAATTATTCTTCCATCCAACGAAGATACCTTGGAGGCCATGATTGACATATATTCCTTCTAGAGCATTATCCTCTTGGAAGCCATGATGAAGTTGAGGTTATGAGCACATTTTTTCTTCTCTATGGAAAGATCCTTAAAATATGAAACAAAGGTCTAGGAATCAAATCCAGAGGTTATGAGCATGGTTTATTTTCTGATTTCAAGCTCATTAAAAAATGAAACAAATTACCATAAGCATAGTTCTATTCCTGTTTCAATATCTTTAAAAAATGAAACAACTGCCTCTCCCATTTATTCGAGTCTTTCATTATAAATCATACATGAACCTTGATTTCATCCACCTAGGTTAGTTGATCCTCTTTTTTCCTCCCACTCTGGTGAACATTTTTCTATTAGTAACTAGGAGTTTATTCTCGTACAGAAATTGGTGATAGGAGAAGAGTCAGTGAATGAAACAAATCTTGGGGAGAATGTCTCCAGCCTCTAGTTATCATGATTGAGTTAAGTCATTATCTTTTCAATATGGGGTAAAATTACCAACCACCCATGTGTTTCCTCCCTAGAAACCTTTGGACATTACGTTGGGAATTTTCGAGCACAGTTAGTTTTCGGTTGTAAGCTCATTAGACAATGAAATTGGTTTCGAGCATAGTTCATTTTCTAGTTTCAAGCTCACAAAAAAGTGAAACCTACCCAATAATAGTTTTACTTTGTTTCAATCTTGTGTAAAAATGAAACCAATCCCGAGCTTAGTCTTTATTCTTTTTTGTGCTCATAAATACATTAGAATAGGTTACCGAGCTTGTTCTTTGTTCTTTCTCATGCTTTTAAATACATGAGAATAGGTTACCAAGTATACTTCTATCACCTTTTTAGAATCATAAAAGTTATATGAAAAAGGACCTCATTGAAGATTCCTTTAATATATTTTCGAACTCCTTAACATTGAAAATATTTCCAAGCGATCTTGTTGTCTTTCATGCTTGTTAAAGTGAACTAGAAAGAAAGTTTTTTGAGCAACAATTTCTCTGTTTTTTGGTCTCATCAGACTAATTACGAAAATAGAACACCCTAAATGTCTTGGTTAGGAGAGTTATCCTAATTTTTATTGTATACTTTTTCGGGCTTGGGAAACTAAACTTACGAAAAATTCCATCTAGAGTCTTCCTTCCAAATATTTTCATACTCACTAAATATGAAAAGAGCATCGATTTTACCCTCTCTGGACTCCTAATATCGTACAATGAAGAAATCCTATTATACATAACCCTTCCTTCTTTAGGTTCATTAAACATGTGAAGATGGGACTCATAGAATATTTGTTATACCAAGCATCTCTTATCCTCCTCGAGTTCATTAAACAAGAAATAGGTTCTCACCAATAATTGTGGGAGAAACATTTGGGAAGTGGGCCAAGTTTTTGAAGCATTATGGTAGATGTTTTTCACCCTTGGACATGTCACTTGTGTACATTATGTCATTCGACTGGGTAATCTACTTGTATCCATGTCATTCCAATCGCATGTGTTGTCATAATCTTTCAACTCATTCAAAGAGAACCTTTGGTTGTCATCACACTCTACACATTGTCATGCTCTTTCAACTCCTTCGAAGAGAAACTTTGGTTTTCATCATAGTATGATGATCTGACATTATTTTTGGATCCTTGCCTCATCAAATCAAATTCTAGCAAGTGAATTGTCATGATGTGCAATGTTCAAGGGAAGTATCATATTTACAACCACTATGTAGTATTCGTTCCCATGTCAGTATGTCCACATTGTCATTCCACATCATTGTGTATTCTATTTTGTGTCAATGATGGGAGATACATCATGGAACTCCTTTGACAAGTCTATTCCTATCTAGTATAGCTCATTATCTAGGAATTAGACTTAGAAACTAGTCAATACCTTGGAACCTACATTCCTGAATGGTAGGTTTCCTTGCATTTGATAGTAGGTTTACATTAATGACCTATGATCAAACGATTCCTCAAATGTTCGAATTCAACTCATTTATTCACATTCTCTGGAATGTACTGGGGTACCATGGGAATCATTGCCATTATTGATGATTTATATCACATTGGTTAACGATATACATTAATGACCAATAATCAAGTTGTTTCTACCATTCTCAACATAAACACATGTATTCACATGTATAGAATCATACCAGTTCAGGATCAGGATGAAGACCCTGTGAACTTTTTCAGGAACCTGCCAATGTTATGTGCCTAACCCAGGTTGCGATCAAGAGAAGTTTTATACATTGTTACATAAATCAACATTTTATCGGTATATGGCTATATTGATTTGTCATATTGTATCTCCACTATGTACAATCTCGTGGCAACAACTTGAGCATGACATAAGGATATGGATCTACATTGTATGTTTAGTACCCATATTATTAGTCACTACTCTCATGCATCTGTGGTGTATTGGTCGATGACCATGCTTTGAGTCCATTTTGTCCAAGCATGGGTACACCTACCTCAAAATGATATATGTACATTGGTTAATGGTTGCATGCATCTTACGACATGTTCTCCTTATTTAGTCCCTTGATACACAATTTTTTCAAAGTTTTTCGGCCATCATTTTCACTTCTAACATAAAAATTTGGGGGGCATATTTTATACACCATTTTGTCACACCTAGACAAGTGTCACATCTCCCTTTTTTAAGTGTTGCAAGTCTCACATCTCACTCTGTTAAGTGTTTCCACTGTGACATCTCACCCTGTAAGTCTCGCAACTGTAATGGACTAATTTACTAAGTTTCATGGAGTAAATGTCATGATTTTCTAAGTATTACAAACTTGACATCATGTAAAATGGCATGTCATGATCCATACTCAAGTTGGAGGAGAAAAACCATCCTTGGGAGGTTGAAAACCTACTTTTTACCTTCTCTTTTTTGAATTTTAGGCTAGGGATTCTCCCCTTCCCACACATATGGGGAATCCTCCCTCCTTTATTAGTTATATGGGCAGGGATGATTTTAAGGATGGAAATTTATTTTAAAATTTAGAAACCTTAGCGAATCTTACTAATCCTTCATATGTCAACTATAAATGATTGGCGATTTTTTTGTAAAAATATTCAAATTTCTAAGGATTTTATATAGTTTTTATAAAATTTTGGCGATTTTTAAGGTAAAATAATTTTATCCTGTAGAAATTGGGTGAATAATTTTTAAAATAGTGAATCTTGTTTTTGGAAAAACCATGGAAAATTAGCCCATGAGCGAAATTTATCCCCTAAAATCATCCATGTATAATATGGGAACATCTAGAATGACCTGTATCCCACTCTAGAGGAGCATCCTTGAAGTTAGAGAGGTTTCCATTTTTGGGGGGCCAATTGGTTTGAGAAGGATTTGGGTTGTTTGCATTTTTTTCATCAAGATTCACTTGACCCTCTTCCATTCCATGTTGAATAAAATCCATGATCATGAAGATAAAAGTAAATCCTAACCCAATTCATCAAAATCCTCAACCATACTCTCCATTTAGACCTATTAGTTGGACCTCTTGAATCCTGTATAGCTAGGGCCATTCATGGTGAAAGGGGGGCCATACTAAGAATCAAATTGGTGATCTTGAAAGAAACTTAGGATGAGAATATCAAGAGAGTGAAATATTTTTTCTTTAGTGAAAGGATTTATAGGTGTGTATTCAAGGGATGAAGAGGAGGATTGGCGGGGTATCACCATCTATTTGAGGTTGTATCTTCAGGCTTCATTATTAATGAAACTTGTCCTATTTCTCTACATTGTGTTTTTCATTTCTTGTAATGTTTACTTTTGTTCAAGTTTTCATAAGTAGAGCCAATATTATATGACGATAGATAGTAGCAAGAGAGAAATGGTTTGATTCTTGTAGGTCATTTTCAAGAGGGAGCTTTGGTTCAGAGCTCAACCTTTAGAGAAACAATGACAAACTTCAGGAATATGGTATACAATTCCTTCTCTTTATCTCTCTTAAACTCTTTTAAAAGAACATAAAACATATAATGATGGTAATGTTATAAACCATTTGTTAGTAACTATATCAACTGAAGGAAACCCACTTGAGGGGGGTTCCACCTGTATGTAAGGGATATTTTCCCACCATAATGACCTTCAATATAGTATCCAGTACATCATACCCATGGTCGACCTGCTCTAGGAAGGGTCAATTCTTGAATATTTTCATTTAATGTAGAAATATGGTATTGCAGTTGCATGATATTATAGTTTTTAAGTGGTCTCATCACCTGCAAGATCCCAGGATAGTCTACCATAGCCTTTATTTCCATATCTTGTTCCAATGCTTCACCTAAAGTATATATTTTTTGTTGTGTCAAAAGGATTCAGGTTAGAAGTAACAACCCATAAATAAACCATTATCTCTGGTGATATTCATGGATAGTGATTTCTAAGTTTCATATCACATCCTTAAATATTTGGTTATATTCCCATGCCGAGTCACCGCCTCTTTGTTTGATCTCACGCAACTTAGAGAGAGCTTGTTGCTCGGATTGCAGTAACATAAATTTGACTATAAACTTATACTTCACCTGGAGTAAAGAAAAAGGCTACCCTTGATTATTCCTTGGCTCAATAGATTTCATGGACCACTTTAGAGATTGACCCCTAAAATTTATTTATAACTCAACCAATTTGTTTGTGTCTAGCGTTTCGTGATACCTCTAGATGGCCTCACAAAGGAACCAATGTTGTTGAACATCATCATCCCCTTTACCCCAAAACTATTGGTATTAGGTAAGAGACTATGCATGTCGATGCACCTTTGATGAACTTAGAGATCTTATTAAAATGAACCCTGAGGGTCCTGATTCTGATATAATTGAAACACCCTCCACACTGTTGCTACTACTATTTCTTGAACTTACTAGACTAGAAAGATTAGAAGCAAAAGTACCTACAAAACAATTAACTGCAGATATTACCAAATTTGCATATGGCACTACGGGTGTAGGTGACTTGGACCTGTGTCCTCTATCAACACAATGTGGTTCTTTGATCTAGGGGGTCACAATTTCTTACAAGGTGTTGAACACTCAACACAACCTAAAATTATTTGAGAATTTTTTTCTTTTGGGTTCCACTTTATCATTTCTGAATGACGTTAGTTGTGTAGTGATCAATGGGTTTTTCAATTTGTTCTATTTTATCATTGATCGGATTCATTTTGGTTTGAAGGTTTTTGAATAGTTTGGCATTTTTATCTAAGTAAACATGACATTAGACTAAGTAGCACACAACTTAAAATTTGTTTTATAAAAATCCACGCGTCGATCGACGATCTTGGTCTATGAAAATAAGTCCTAAAAACAATTGTTGATTGTCGATGTACCATTGACATCGGTAAAATGGGAGAAAAGGCACACCAAGCAGTGATTCTCTTCTGTGAAAAATGTTTTCTAAACATCTTCGATCTACCATCGGCATCAGGAAAATCTAAAAGGTAAATCGTCAATATAGGTAACAACAATCGTCGATCATCAATCATCGATATATCATCAACATCGACGAAGAGGGAGAAAGGGCACTATAACATATGTCAAAAATAAAATCATCAATATTGAAAAGAACTGCTACTCACACCCAAGGGGTCAAATCAACCTCCACATGTTTTGTCACGTAAAAAATTTGTATCGCTCAGTTATTACCCACGTCATCTTTTGATGTCCCCCGTGTCATATCTATACTTCCACGTTAGCACTATGGGGCATTTTGGGTCAGCATCGAGACTTTTTCTTAGAGGCACCAACGAAACAATTTCAAAGACAATATATCAACATTGATGCACTCATTAACTACCGACTGATTCCTAAAACACTGAATTTTGTTTTTAGATGGAATCTTTATCCACCGACGCCAATGACCCTAGTTGATACACGATCCTTCTTATCCCCGATATCGTTCATGCTAGTTTCATTGGAGTGTGAAAAACACTTGGGTAATTTGAGGAGACAACTATAGCTAAGTTAAGGACAAGGTATGCAATTTGTTAGAAAAATTAAGAGCTCCACATAGCCAATAACACAACATCATGCGCCGATCAACTTTTAAAATTTTTAATTCACCGATGAACTATAAAAGCAACACACTTCTACGCTGCCATCCTTCATTGCATTTAATATTGAGAATGATGTGGATTATGTTACAGATTGTATAGATCATATATGTACTCTAGAATTTAAGAACCGATATGACAAGTTAGGTATTTTTAAAATTTTCAAAGTTCACTCCCAAGCATGGTATTCCATTCACAAATCAATGATCTCCTAAGAAGATGAAGGTGCAAGAGAGAGAATCGAAGAGGTAACAAGTTATTGTGCCACATCAATTACCAATAAGCCCAAGTTTTTCCTGTAAGGAAGAGGTAAGCATTATCTTTACTATTTTCAATTTATGATTTCTTCAAATAACACCTGTAGCAGTTGGCTGGTAACTTATTATTTCGTTTTGTGTAGGAAATTTTTTCCATGAAAGACGACAACTAGATGCTCAGCAAGAACACACAAAATGAAAGAATTGGAGATTGACGAATGGTCGACACCGGTGATCGCAAGATAAATTGATTTCTTTTCCAAAACGAAGTCAGTCATCCAAACTTCCACTAACAAAGAGTTTACCTAGCCTCCATCTTTCGGGGACACAGAGGAAATCACCGGATCTAAAGTAATTCTCCCACATTGGGGGGGTATTTTTAACAAAATAAATCAAGAAGATTCTCAAAGTTTTCACCTCACAGTGACCCGGACACCAGGATATTTGATGACCAAGTTTTCTTGAACATTAGGCGATCATACTTGCATATGATGGCCTATCGAAACCTAGTTCTTCCTTGCATAGAAACCCTACAATGGATAACTGACCACATAGACCCAATGAAATGCATGGTCAACAATGGGGAGGGAGAATGTGTTGGTGTCTTTCTTCCATTATGGGTAAAAATATACTACAAACTTAGAGAGATAGAAGAGAAAAACAATAAAGAATTTGTGGTCAGGTTTAATGAGTTCAATGACACTAAGAGGTTATTGGCCTTATGGTGGAAAGAATATAAGAAGTTCACAAAAAGGAGAAATGTCTAGTACAACATGGTAAACCTCAATTAGCCTTGAATGTATTTAATGGCTTTAATCTGTCGCTTGTATGGGGAAAAAGATTGCTCAAAGTTTTCAGAAGTGTGGATGCCCTTAGCATATATTGTGGTAATCTATGGGAGCAGTTTCAATTTGGGAGCCATCATTTGCAAAAAACTGAGTATCCACATCCTACAGGCCCACACACCAAAATATGGAGAAACATAAGTTTCCACATGGTATCATACCTGTTGGATGTAATCTGTGCAAGAAATGTTTCTGCAGGTATGCATTTAAGATGACATGTTGCCAAGTTACCCGTGCATGTTTATTTCAGCATTTTGTCGGAAAATAAGTACAAAAATGTTTACACCATGATATGTGATGAGTTAAGAGCCCGAGAGCACTTCATTATATTTAGAAAAGAATGCCCAAGGATTTCAGTGGCAAACAAAAAGATGATTTCAAAATTTGGCCACTGGTATTTTAAAGAAACAATAACTTATATCAGAGTGTTCGGGGATACTGGTGTACCACACGTACTCCTCGTTCATGTCGCAGACCGTCTCATATTGGGATAAATTTGTTACCAGACCATTTTTCAAGGCTATAATTCTTCCTTGGTAAAGGATACGAAGAGGGATTCCATACCCTATGGTTCTCATATCAACATTTACATCGTAAAATACACTACATAGGTGAAACAATAAGGATTTAGTAAGCTTGACTATCAGATCCCCACAAGTCATTTTCGCAAGCATGATCCAAAATGTCTGGTACTCCAACATGTTTCGTAGGTGTCCACATGTTGGCCATATGCTCATGATAGCTTCGAAAATGATATCTTTATTGAGGGCATCCAATACTAGGAGGAAGTTCTCTAGAGAAGGGATAACCCGAATATGGATAAATTCAATGCGATGACCATGGATGAAAAGGTTGAGACAATAGAGCACACATGTCAAGAATACCTCGGGGTAAGAGAAGAAAACATAGCAGCAGAAGCGACAGAGGCACATAGAAGGGGGATATTGTTACTAGAAGAATCCAAGAGAACCATGCAAAGATTAGGGGAAAATACCCCACTTAATCCTTTGATAGTACCTTTAAGAATCACCCCGGTCGATACAATTGAGGAGGAATAAATAAATAATTCAAAGACAATTCCACTAGAAGAGAGTGATGACCAAGAAAAAACTATCCCTATGTCACCACAGGTAGGATTGTCAGTGATTACTATATTTTAGTGAAGGCCAGCGAGAGAATCAAGTAGGACAGGTATTCCTACTATACTCATAGATTTAATAAGTATATATGATGATGAGGAAGGTTCAGAAGCTTCACACATAACCCCAGTACCAATCACACAGGAGGAGGAACCAAGGTAAACATTTGCTCCAACTTCCGATGATTTGGTACCAAATCCCCAAGAAGGCCACCATGAGGCTAGGAATACTCTTAGCACTTTGTTTCTTAATCAACTAGAAATACAGCCGCAGGATGAAATCTTTAAGAATGAATTGTATACAAGGGAACAATAAGAAGGAATGGGGTATCTAGAAATCGAAATCCCAACAGCTGAACTCTCAACCAATATCTATCCATCGTGTACTTCTCCATCTAGGAAAAAGACTCTATCAGATGAAGAGGAGTAGAAAAATTCCAAGTCACAAGAGCATAGAGAAAATTCACCTGCTAGGGATAGATAACCTGCCATGAAACACCTCTATATGATGGGAAGCCTACGAAATAATTTCTCCTAGGGAGATCAAAATATTCCTGAACCAGTAGATGAAGTCACCGACATACATGAAATTTCTTATAACAGGAAAATGAAATTTGTGATGAGAAGAACAATCAAGAAAAGTAAGCTCATCCTCAATAGAAAACTTTTCATAACCACAGAGGAGACGTTGTCTGACATAGAAAGCGCTAAGATGACTGAGCTAATCGGAGCAGGGATGGCCATAATCGATGCCACTTTAGACAAGGAAAAAAGGGATGAAAGGGAGGTAGCCTCCATGAAGAAAGAACTGTACCATTTGCAACATCAAGAGGAGTATTACCAAAATTCAACACAAGGGGTGGTAATCTTGAAGTGTGATTTCTGTGATATGTATGCACAATTCACAAGGGAGAGAGACCTCTTCAATGTTCACATAGATGATTTCCAAGAAGGTACCCTCATGGGAATGGAAACCTATAAAGACATGAAACGATGGTATGATAAGGAACATCAATCATCAGAATGGATACACTACATCAAGGAAGTATAGAAGGTCCAAGATACATAAGAGAATGGAATTCGAGTGTTGATGGACAACAACATCACCCAAATAAGTAAGGAAGTTGAACACTGGGTATGTTAAATTATGAGATTGATTTATTATATGGATTAATTATTTTATTTTCTTCAACACTTTGATTCCAACTTAATACACTTTAAAAATACCAAATCATAACCGAATAGCAATAACTATGTAGATAAGTAAGAATTCACATCAACAACAGATATACCCTAGGGAAACCATGTACAGGGAGAAAAACCCCAACAAACGATATTACTTTATTACATTAATAATGTAAGATCACTTACAAATATCCACCATGAATGTTTTGCTCTTAAAGATCTTTCCAAGATGACTCAGACCTGACAAAGACCTAAGAGACCTTTTTGAAATACACCTCTGATATGTTGCCTCTATTGTTGATATACAACAGTGATATGTTGTTGATATACACCTTTGATATGCAGCCTCTATTTCTGATATACAACACTGGTATGCCTCTTTAGTATGTTTCCTCTTTATCACTAATATGTGTGTCTATTGCTTCACCCTTAACCTGCATAAAAATTGTGTTGAAGAGAGGGGTTGAACTATACTTATAGAGATTGAAGAGGAGAAGAGGAGAGGCTCAAAATAGTAACTTGTTTGCATTCTTTAATAATAACTCAGCTTCATACTTTAGTTCAAACTTATAACTAGACTTGATACTGGTATACTCTAGTTCGATAAGTAGAACTAGACTTGAGACTTCAGTTACAACTCAACATTACACTTTAGTTTGAAAATATAAATAGACTTAAGACTTCAGTTGCAACTCAACATTACACTTTATTTCAAAAATAGAACTAGACTTAAGACTTCAGTTGCAACTCAGCATTACACTTTAGTTAAAAAATAGAACTAGACTTAAGACTTCAGTTACAACTCAACATTACACTTTAGTTATAAAATAGAACTAGACTTAATACTTTAGTTACAACTAGACTCTTTACAAGGCAATTCAAAATTTTCTTCATGGTGGATAATGTTACACGTGCCAACGCACTAGATCAATAAATTTATATCATTTTCAATATTAGGAATATCGTTAGTTTCTAGCTCATGGGAATTTTATATTCAACCTAAATTTTTCTAGATGCCTTGATGTTTTCTCATGTCTCACAAGGTTTGACTAGGCTCACATAGGTTGTACATTCCCCCTGACTTTTTCACTAGTATGTCTATGCTCACAGAGGTTGTACGTCCCCACTGACTTTTTCACTAGACTGCTTATGCTCACAAAGGTTGTAGGCTCCCCCTGAATTTTTCATTAGACTTACATATCATCTCATTCGTCCTAACTTTTGGTTTGACTCACAGAGGTTGTACATCCCCCCTGTCTTTTTTCAATACCTCACAATGCTAGTTGATTCTCCAAATCTCCCTGGCTAGCCTCAGGGTGGCCCATATGGCCTCTCATTGGAGAATGATTGTCGATGCTACCAAATTTAACACTCCCTCTCAGGGAGGGAGTCATTCTCAGCCACACCAAACTTACCTCTCAACAACACAAACTATCTAGAGGTCAGAGGCTTGGTCAAGATATCAGCTACCAACTCAATCATGGCTATGTACTGTAACTTGAAAATTTTTCTCTCGACCAAGTCTCATATGTAGTGGTCCTTCATGTCAATATGTTTTGACCTGTCATGAAATACCAGGTTATCTGTCAATTTTATGCAACTTTGATTATCAAAGTGAACCACGGTCATCTTGAGCTTGTCACCAAACAACCCAAAAACAAATTTTATGATCCATATTGCTTCCTTGCTAGCATCACTTGTTGCAATGTACTCAACCTCTGTTTTAATCTGTGCAATGGATCCCTGCTTCCATGTTGATGAAGAGATCATAGCGGATCCTAAAATGAAGCAGTATCTAGAAGTACTCTTCCGATCCACTAGGCTTCCTTCCCATTCATCGTCTGCATACCCATGCAAAAATAAACCACCACTGGATGTATATCTCAGACCATAATTAATGGTCCCTCTAAGATATCTCAAGATGTGATTTGATTCCACCCAGTGTCTTTGTCTCAGTTCAATCATGAAATGAATCATTTCAATCACTGCATAGCATATATCTGTCCTAGTGTGGATCATCTACATCAATGATCCAATCAGCTACCTATCCATGGTGGGCTCCACCAAATTTGAACCTGTATCAAAATAATGCAACTTCCTCAGGTTGGTAACCATCAGAGTATACATGGATTTGAAATCCATCATACCAAACCTCTTTAGGACATCCACTGTGTATTTTCCTTGTGCCAGAAATATCTTTCCCTGTCTTTGCCACACTTCCAATCCTAGGAAGTAATTCATCAAGCCTAAGTATTTCATCTCAAATTATGAGCTTATCTCCCTCTTACACCAGGATATTATCCATTCATCTCTTGTTAGAAAGAGATCATAAACATACATGATTAGTATAACTGGTTGGTTACCTCCTACCTTGAAGTACAGATTTGCATCAACATCACTTTTCTGAAAACCTAGGATTTTAAGAAAGCCATCAATCCTATCATACCAAACTCTTGGAGCCTGCTTAAGACCATACAAGGCCTTCCTTAGCTTCCATGCATGAGTCCATTTTTTATGTAGTACAAAACAATTTGGTTGTTCCAAAAAGACCTCATGTTCAATATTTCCATTCAAGAATGTTGTTTTTACATCCATCTAATGTAGCTTCCAACCAAGAACGAGAGCTAAAGCAATAATAGTTCTAATGGAGGTATATCTGGCTACAAGGGGAAAAAGTCTCTTCGTAGTTGATTCCTTCTTTCTGAGTGAAGCCTCTTGCTACAAATATTTCTTCTAACTTTTCAACACTTCCATCAACTGCATGTTTGATCATATAGATCCATTTGTAAGAAACCACTGCGTTGTGTTTTGTCCTCGGCACAATGTCCCAAACATTGTTCTTTATAATATACCTGAATTCCTCAAGAATGGAATCCTTCCATACTTGTAATTTATCGGTTTCTTCAAATGAAGAAGGTTTTGCATCACTAATTTTGCTCATCAGTGTAACATAGCCTCAAAACCTATGAGGCCTCTTGCTTTCCCTAAAATTTCCTTTGTGAGCAACTATCCTTTCTACTTCCTGCACTATTTATTTAAGACACCTTGGCTTCATTTTGGATGGAGGTTCTTCAATAGTTATTTCTAACACTTCAACAGGTTCTAGGGGATGATTACTTGTCCTTTCATGAGGTTCCTCCCTCTGATCATCTGACTCTTCATTTTCAAAAGAGTGTGAAGCTTGGTGAACTGCTTATGATTCCTGCTGAAGCTCTCTAGATTTTTTAAATGTGGCTTCCTCACGAAAAGTCAGATATCTGCTTACCTCTATTTTTGTTTGACCTGATACATAAATCCTGTAAGCCTTGGATTTCTCACTATACCCCACGAACACCCCTTTCTTTCCTGAGAGTTCCATCTTTGTCCTCTTTTTCTTAGGGACATGAATATACACAGGACACCCAAATATTGTTAGATGACCTACTTCATGTTTGATCCCTGAGAATACATCTTCATGAGTCTTTTCCTTCAAGATAGCATGTGGACATCTATTTTGAATATACACGGTAGTGGAGGTAGCTTCTTCCCATAAAGAATTTGGAAGATCCTCGTCAAACATCATTGCTTTCATTGCATATCAAATTGTCCTGTTTTTCCTCTCAACAACTCCATTTTGCTGAGGGTTATATGGCACGATCAAATGTCTCTTGATTTCTACTGGCTTGCAGAAATCCTCAAACTGGAGAGATTCAAACTCTCCTCCATTGTTTTTTCTAAGGATTTTGATGTGTTTCCCTATCTGCTTTTCAACAAAGTCTTTATACTCTTTGAATTTATCAAATGTGTCACTTTTATCTTTAAGGAAATATATCCAACATTTTCTTGTGTAATCATCAATAAAAATGACATAATAAAAACAAAGACTGAGTGAGGGAGATGACATGGGACCACATACATCATAATGAACCAGATCTAAGATGCCTTGAGCTCTATTGTCACTACTAGGAAATGATTTCTTTATATTTTTACCTAGCATGCATCCCTTACAAATTTCATTTTTACTAAGAGAAATAGAGGGCATGCCACATACCATGTTCTATAGATCTAGAAGAGCTTTGTCATGAATATGTCCAAGTCTTTTGTGCCACAACTCGCTAGAGCTAGTCGCATCATTAGACAATGCTTGCAATGACTGTCCTGACATGACATACAGTCCTCCACTGTGAGTTCCAATGGGTTTTGTTGTACTTAAGTGGTTACCTTTTTCCCATAATAGTGCCTTCATGTCCTTGAAGATCACCCAATATCCCTTGTCCTTAAGGGTTGCAACTAATAGTATATTCTTCTTAAGCCCTGGAACATATAATACTTCTTCGACATGAAGTCTAGCCCCAGATTCCAATCCGAATGAGATATGGCCTACTCCCTCTATCTTGTAACATTTGTCATCCCCAAGCTAAACATGCTATGCAAAATATTTTGTCTCGAAATATGAGAGGATCTCCTTGTACCCTGTCATGTGTTTTGATGCGCCACTGTCTACTAACCAAGTCTTCGGCCCCGTGAAAACTGAACTAGATAAGGAAGAAACCAAGTAATATTCTTTTCTATTTTCTTTCTCATTAGAAGAACTTTTCTTACTTCTTTTGGATTCATCATCCTTGTCAGTTGAGGCATGATGCTTTCCTTGGATATTTATTTCTAAACCAACAATCTTTAGCAAAATGACCCAACTTATTACAAATAAAGCATTTAATATTATATGTATCAATATTCTTTCCTTTGAATGTACCTTTGGTGTTTTTCTTCCTCTAAGAGCCTTTCTGGAAAGTTCCTTTCTTCTTTCCCTTGAATCTTGATGCTAAAGCTGAGTGCTCTTATTTTGTTGGATCACTCCTGGTAGCTGTGCAACTCTCCTCCTGGAGGCAATCATGCCATAACCTCTCAAACATGGGATGAATATCTCTCCCACTTATAATGGATAAGAATGTCTCCCATGAAGAAGGAAGACCATAAAAAATGGCCTACACTAAATCATCATTGTCCACTATCACCCCCATTACCAAAAGATGATCTTTGATTTGGGCTATCCTGGAACAAAAATATGCCACTGATTCACCTTTCTCCATATTCAAATAATTAAGCTTGTGCTTAAGTGTCCTCTTCTGACTTGGATCCTGTTTCTCATACAGATTCACCAAAGTATCCATACATCATTAAGGATGTCATTGCAGGCATTATTTTGTCTTTTACTGAGTCAAAGATGATCCGCTTGGCCTTTGCTTGGATCTTCTTGCATTATCCATGGTTTCATCCACCAATGTGGTCACATACTTCTCAAGATCATGCTTCTGCAAGATATTTGTTATCCGAAGCTTCCACACATTGAAGTTGGTGGGTCCTTTGAGCCTATCCTCGGCCCTGAATGAAATGGAGGATGCCATAGAATTCACATTGGAAACTTAATCAAGATAGATTAGATATGTGTGTAAGTACTACTACACTTCAACACATTTAACAGACCCTAAGTTATGATACCATGTTAAATTATGAGCTTTATTTCTTATGAAAATTAATTCTTCTATTTTCTTCAACACTTTGATTCCAACTTAATACACTTCAACAATACCAAATCACAATTGAATAAAAATAACTATGTATATAAGTAAGCATGCACATCAACAACACATATACCCTGGGGAAACCCTGTACAGGGAGAAAAACCCCAGAAAATGATATTCCTTTATTGCATTAATAATGTAAGATCACTTACAAATATCCACCATGAATGTTTTGTTCTTAAAGAGCTTTCCAAGATTACTCTGACCTGACAAACACCTAAGAGACCTTGCTGAAATACACCTCTGATATGTTGCCTCTATTGTTGATATACAACATTGAGATGTTGTTGATATACGCCTCTTATATGAATCCTCTATTGCTGATATACAACATTGATATGCCTCTTTGGTATGTTTCCTCTTTATCATTGATATGCGCCTCTATTGCTTCACCCTTAACCTGCATAAAAACTGTGTTGAAGAGAGGGCTTGACCTATGCTTTTATAGGTTTAAGAGGAGAATAAGAGAGGCTCAAAATAATAGCTTGTTTGCATGATTTAATGATAAATCAACTTCATACTTTAGTTCGAACTTAGAACTATACTTGAGACTGGTATACTCTAGTTCAAAAATAGAACTAGACTTGAGACTTTAGATACAACTCAAAATTACAATTTACTTCGAAAATAGAACTAGACTTGAGACTTCAATTGCAACTCAACATTACACTTTAGTTCAAAAATAGAACTAGACTAAAGACTTCAGTTGCAACTCAACATTACACTTTAGTTCAAAAGTAGAACTAGACTTAAGACTTTAGTTACAACTCAACATTACGCTTTAGTTCTAAAATAGAACTAGACTTAATGCTTCAGTTACAACTCGACTCTTTTCAAGGAAATTCAAAATTCTCTTCATGGCGGATAATGTTACATGTGCCAAAGAACTAGATCAATACATTTATATCATTTGCAATATTAGGAATATCATTTGTTTCTAGCTCATAGGAATTTTACATTCAACCTAAATTTTTCTAGATGCCTTAACTTTTGCTCATCGCTCATAAGGCTTGACTAGGCTCATAGAGGTTGTACATTCCCCCTGACTTTTTTAGTAGTCTATCTATGCTCACACAGGTTGTACGTTCCCGCTAATTTTTTCACTAGACTGTTTATGCTCACAAAGGTTGTACATTCCCCCTAACTTGTGCATTATAATTACATAGCATTTCATTCATCCTGACTTTTGGTTTGAATCACAAAGGTTGTACGTTCCCCCTAGATTTTTTCAATACCTCACAATACTGGTTGATTCTCTAAATCTCCCTGGCTAGCCTTGGGGTGGCCCATATGTCCTCTCCTTGGAGAATGACTGTCGATGCTGCCAAATTTAACAGGGTAAGCATTGTCCATGCACCCCAACAGAAAAAGCAAGAAATATGGGATGAGTGTGATCAAAGTTGGGAGAAAATAAATTAGGAAATGAGGAGTATCGACTTGCCAAAGTTTGTTCCACTAGAGGATTTCACTGATTTACGTGACATATTTAAGAAACATGAAGAGAAAGACCAAGTATACAAAACAAAGATCTCACAGATTTCAAGCATGATCTTAGATCAAGTGAAGAAGTTCATGGAGCCTCCGATTAAATCTCTCACAATCTTACATCTCTTGAGTGTCAAACTAATCAAGTACAAAGAACAAGAAGTTGAGATGAAGGAGGTCCTCTCCACTCCGATGGATCAACACAGGTTCCCATATGCAAATACATGCGAAGATATCTTTTGTAGATGGTGAAAATACGAGAGTAACAATCCACTTCAATAAAATGACTAGATGATATCAAGAGAAGCAAAAGAGAACATATATATAAAGTTCACCATGTGTCGTTTTCTTGACTTAACACAACGTAGTAGCTATTTTTAGTTTACAATTATTTTATAAATAAGAGAATCGACCTTGAGATCAGTGTTGATGGTTTTGGAGAGAAAGACATTTTTAGGAATATTATAAGAGAATTATTTCTATGAAAGTTACTTTAATTAAGAATTTTTGTTTAGAACCAAAGACACTTCATTCATCTAAGGCGTAAATGTGATTGGACCTAGGGGGATTATCTCTGTCTTCGAATTCAATATTTGTTGTTTTATTGAGTAAGATTTGTTGTATATGTTGTTTAAATTATCTTATAATGTTGTGACTGTTATTTTATTCTAGTTGATGAATAGAAATCGATTGTGTTAACATGTGATTGATAATAGAGCATTGAAAATTACTTTTCCTGCACTAACTTATTGTCATGTATATATTTTATTTCTGTAGCTATTATCTCAGACGATGTTGAATGTCTACAAGTAGAAATGGTATTATTGCTAGTTTGAAGTAGTTTAGATATTCTTCATCTACATGCTAAGGTATAAATGTTATCCCAAAACCGATCTTTCTCCAACATATATTAACTTCCCTCTGCCATTTATTTTTAGCTCCATATTTATTTTGTTACAAATTTAAGAAAATAAACAAAAACAGAACTGCATATCCTGAGGAAAGGTTTCACAGAAAAGACATATCTATCAATCACAATTAAATCCCATCGATAATTCCATCCAGATCTCAAATATGGAGAACCTTACCACTCAACAAACGCTTACGATTTTAATTGGGCCTCTTAAGAAGGTTTGGTTCTTATT
>JASDQU010735572.1:0-21827 GCA_032191745.1 Picea mariana | reverse complement strand
ATAAGAGACGTTGAGAAAACACAAATTTTCAAAGAACCATATTTTTCTTTGTAAGAATACTACCTCGGGAAGCAATGAAATATTTTCCTAGTGGTGTGATAGAGCTAAATGGAAAGATGGCTAGCTGGAAAGAATCACATGTACCTATGGACGGAGCTAGGGAAAGATCCACCTTAATAGTTTCACCTTGTTAAAAAAAATATATCCTCCTCTCTAAATCACTCTTGGTATTTAGGCTAGAAAAAATGATCCATACAAATATTTTAAAGTCAAAGAAGGTATGCAGATAACTCCATCGAGGCTATCGACGCTCACTGGCAGTGGAACAATGTCTATGATGTCGGGGTGACTCTGTCAGGGCTATGGACGTCGACTAGAGGTGGAGAAACAATGTAAGAAAGACATTATAGTTGAATGGCCTCAGTCTAATGGATACCCTACCTGGATATTGTCTAGAAAAAACATGGATTGCATTTAAAAGGAAAGGGATTGGAATAACTAAACCCCAAGGTGGATCTAAATTCATGAACCCTAGAATTTGTGTACACATTGATAGAAAGGATTTTGTTGAAAAGCAATAAAATAAATCCAAATGGTTTCCTAATCAATTTTCACATGCTGAGCATGAGGTAAGGAGAAATTTTTTTTTTTTCTCCCAAAGAATCACCATTTGTTGAGCACTCAAAACACCCTAAAAGTCCTTGAGATTTTTTTTTCTTTCCGGTACCACTTTGTCATTTATGAATGGAGTCAGTCGTGTAGGGATCAATGGGTTTTCCTATTTGTTCTATTTTATCATCAATCACATTCATTTTAGTTTGAAGTTTATTGAACAATTTGACATTTTTCTCTAAGTAAACGTGGATTTAGACTAAGTTTCATACAACTTAAAATTTGTTTTATAAAAATCCATGCATCGATCATCGATCCTAGTCTGCAAAAACAAGCCCTAAAAACAATCGTCGATCACCAATGTACTGTTGACATTGGAAAAATGGGAGAAAGGGCATGCCAATTGGTGATTCTGGCCTGCGAAAAGGTTTTCTAAAAATCATCGATGTACCATCGGCATTGACAAAATCTAAAAGTTAAACCGTCAACATAGGAAATAAAAATTGTCGATCATTGATCACCAATATACCATCAGTATCAGCGAAGAGGGAGAAATGGCACGGTAACATATGACAAAAATAAAATCACCAACGACGAAAAGAAACGCTTCTCACGCCCAAGGGGTCAAATCAACCACAACATGTTTTTTCATGTAAACAGTTTGTACCACTCAGTTATTACCCGCATCATCTTTTTATGTCCCCCATGTCATATCTATACTTCCACGTCAACACCTCCACATCAACACTGTGGGGTAGTATGGGACGACATCAAAACATTTTCCTAGAGGCACCAACAAAATAACTTCAAAGACAATATGTTGACATCGATGCACTCATTAACTACTAGTTGATTGCTAGAACACCGATTTTTTTTTAGATCAAACCTTTGTCCACCAATTCTGACAACCCTGGCTAATATACGATCCTTCTTATCCTTGATACCATTCATACTATTTTCATTGGAGTGTGGAAAATGCTTGGGTAATTTGAAGAGACACCTTTAGATAAGTGAAGGACGAGGTCTATGATTTGTTAGAATAATTAAGAGCTCCACATAACCAATAACACAACATCGCTCTCCGATCAACCTTCAAAAATTTGAATTCACCGATGAACTATAAAAGAAACATGCTCATGCGCCACCAACCTGTGTTGCATTTAATCCTAAGCATGATGTGGTTTCTATTACAGATTGTATAGATCACATATGTACTCTTGAATTTAAGACTCAATGTGACTAGGTAGGAATGTTTTAAATTTTCAAAGTTTATTCCCAACCATGGTATTCCATTCACAAATCATTGATCTCCCAAGAAGACGAAGGCACAAGAGAGAGAATTGAAGAGGTAATAGGTCATTTTTCCACTTCAATTACCAGTAATCCCAGGTTTTTCCTATAAGGAAGAGGCAAGCATGACCTTTACTTTTTACATTTTATGATTTCTTTGAATAAAACCTGTTGCAGTTGGCTCGTAGCTTATATTTCCATTTTGTGGAGGAAAATTCCTCCATGAAAGCCGACAACCAGATGCTTGCCAAGAACACCCAAAATTAAATAATTGGAGATTGACGAAGGGTTGACACTAGTGAACGTAGGAGAACTTGATTTCATTTCCAAAATGGATTCAGTCATCTCAACTTCCACTAAGAAATACTTTAGCCAGCCTCTAGCGCTAGGGAACACAAAAGAAAACAATGGATCTAAAGTAATGCTCCCACATTGGGGGGATCTTCTTAGCAAAATCAGTTAGGAATATTACCAATATTTTACACCTCAAAGCAACTCGGATGTCAGGATATCGGATGACCAAGTTTTCCCAAACATTAATCGATCATACCTGCATATGGAGGCCTATTGAACCTCAGTTCTTACCTACATTGAAACCCTACAATGGATAATTTACCACATAAATGTGATGAAATGCACAGTCAATAATGGGGAAGGGAAAATGTGTTGGTGTCTTTCTTCCAATAGAGGTACAAAAATACTACAAACTTAGAGACCCAGAGGAGAGACTCAATATAGAATTTGTGGTCAGGTTTTATGAGTTCCATGACAAGAGAAGGTTACTGGCCTCATGGTGGAAATAAAATAATAAGTTCACAAACAAGAGAAATGGTTGGTACAACATGATAAACCATAGAGATCCTTATATGTATTTAATGGCTTTAATTTTTCGTTTGTATGGGGAAAAAGATTTATAAAAATTTTCAAAGGCATGTGTGCCCTTAGAATAGACTATGGAAATCTTTGGGAGAAGTTTCAATTGGGGAACTATCATTTCCAAATAGCTGAGTATCAACATCCTATAGGACCAGACACCAAAATATGGAGAAACATCATCTTTCCACATGGAATTGTACATGTTGGACGTAATCTATGCAAGAAATGTTTTCACACATATGAATTAAAGATGGCATGTTGTCAAGTTACCCATGCATGTTTGTTTCAACATTTTGTGGGAAAATAGGTGCAAAACATTATATGCCATGATATGTGATGATTTCATATCCCAAGTGCACTTCATTATATTTAGAAAAGAATGCCCCAAGATTTCATTGGCATCCAAAAAGATGATTTCCAAAGTTGGCCACTGGTATTTTGAAGAAAAAAGCACTTATATCATAGTGTTCAGGGCTATTGGCACACCACACCTATTCCCCATTCATGTCCCAGACAATCTCATATTGGGAGAAATTTGTTACCAGACGATTTTGCAAGTCTATAATGCTTCCTTTGTAAATGATAAGAAGAGGGATTTCATACCCTATGGTTTTCATATAAGGTTTTACATGGTAAAATACACTACACAGGAGAAACAAGAAGGATTGAGTCATCCTGAGTATCAATTCCCCACAGACCATTTTCGAAAGTATGATCCAAAAGGATCTATAATCCAAGATGCATCGTAGGTGTCCTCATGTTGGGCATATTCTCATGATATCTTTACTGAGGGAACCCAAGATTGGCAAGAATTTCTCTGTAGAAGGGATAACCCAAATATGACCAAATTCAAAGCGATGACCATGGATGAACAGGCTGAGACAATAGATGACACAATTGAAGAAGCCCTCAGGCTAAGAGAAGAAAATAGAGAAGCAGAAGCAGTAAATGAACAAAGAAGGGTGATATTTTTAGTAGAAGAAGCTGAGAGAACCAAGCAACGATTAGGGGAAAATCCCCCTCTTAATCCTTTTATAGGACCTTTGAGAATCACACTAGCCGATACAGATGAGGAGGCATAACTAAATAATTCAAGGACAATTCCACCAGAAGAGAGTGTTGACCAAGAAAAAACTATCCCTATGTCACCACAAGAAGGATCGTCGATGACTACTACAACTCAATGAAGGTCAGTGAGAGCATCAAGTTGGATAGGTAATCCTAGCATCCTCATAGATTTAATCATGATATATGATGACGAGGAAGGTTCAGAAGCTTTGTACATAACCCTGGTACCAATAACACAAGAGGAGGAACTAGGGGAAACATATTCTCCATCATCCGATGATTTGGCCCCAAATCCAAAGGAAGGAGACCATGAGGCTAGGAACACTCTTGGCACTATGTTTCTCAATCAGTTGAAAACAAAACCTCAATATGAAAACTCTAATAATGACTTGGATATAGATGAACAAGAAGAAGGAATGGGGTAGCCATATATCAGCATCCCAATGACTGAACTCTTGGCCAATATCGATCATTATCATACTTCTCCATCTAGGAAAAATAATCCAGTCAACGAGGAGCAACAGAAGTCCAAGTCACCAGAACATATAGGAAATTCTCTTGTTGGGGATAGAGAACCTTTTAGGGAACACCTCTATATGGTGGGAAGCCTAGGAAATACTTTGTCCTGGGGAGATCAACATATTCCTGAACAAGTAGACGAAGTCACCGACATATAGGATATTTCTTATGTCATGAAAAGGAAAGATGTGATGAGAAGAACAATCAAGAAAAGGAATCTCATGCTCAGTAGCACACTTTTCACAACCACATAGGAGACATTGTTTGACATACAAAGTGCTAAGATGACTTAGCTAAATGGAGCAGGGATGGCCATAACCACTACCACTTTAGATAAGAACAAAAGGATGAAAGGGAGGTAGAATCCATGAATAAAGAACTGGACTATCTGCGACATCAAGCATGGTATTACCAAAATTCAACACAGACGGTGGTAGTATTGAAGTGTGAGTTCTGAGAGATGTATGCACAATTCACAAGGGAGAGAGACCTCTTTATCGCTCACATAGATGATTTCCAAGAAGATAGCATCATGGGGCTGGAAACCTGTAAAGACATGCAACGATGGTATGAGAAGGCACACCAAACCTTAGAACAGATAGACTACATCAACAAAGTATAGAAGGGACAAGATACATAAGAGCATGGCATTCGAGTGTTGATGGAAAAAAAAATTAACTTAATAAGGAAGACAACTGAACATTGGGTAAGCATGGTCTAAGAACCCCAACGGAAAATGAAAGAAAGATGGGAAGAGTGTGAGAAAATTTGGGAGAAAATCAATGAGGAAATGAGGAATATCAACTTGGCAGAGTTTGTTCCACCGGAGGACTTTGTTGATTTACGTGACATAGTTAAGTAGCATGAAGAGAAAGACTAGGTATGTGAAACATATATTTCACGGATTTCAAGAATGATTCTGGGCCAAGTGAAGAAGTTCATGGAGACTTTGATTAAATATCTCTCAGTCTTACAATGCTTGAGTTTCAAACTAATCAATTACAAAGAATGGGAAATTGAGATGAAGGAGTTCCGCTCCATTCTGATGGATCCACACAGGTTACCATATGCAAATACATGCGAAGATCGCTTCTGCAGATGGTCAGAATACGAGAGGAACAATCCACTTCAGTAAAACGACTAGATGTTCTCAAGAGAAGCAAAAGAGACCATATATATAAAGTATGCCATGTATCATTTTCTTCACTTAACACAAATTAGTAGCTATTTTTAGTTTAGAGTTATTTTATAAATAATATAATCAGCGTTGAGATAAGGGTTGATGGTTTTTGAGAGAAAGACTTTTTCTGGAATATTGTAAGCGAATTATTTTGGTGCAAGTTACTTTAATTAAGAAGTTTTGATTAGAACCAAAGACACTTCTTTCATCTGAGGTGTAAATGTGATTTGACCGAGGGGGATTATCTATGTCTTTGAATTCAATATTTTTCGTTGTATTGAGTAAGAGTTGTTGTGTATGTTATTTAAGTTATCTTATAATGTTGTGATAGTTCTTTTATTCTAGTTGATGAATAGAAATTGATTGTGTTAACATGTGATTGATAGTAGAGCATTGAAAATCACTTTTCCTGCACTAACTTCTTGTCACGTATATATTTTATTTCTGTAACTGTTATCTCAGAAGATGTCGAATGTCTACATGTTGAAATGGTATTATTGATAGTTTGAAGTAGTTTAGATTTTCTTCGTCTACATTCTAAGGTATAAAGGTTATCCCAAAACCCATCTTTCTCCAACATATATTAACTTCCCTCTACCATTTAGTTTAAGCTCCATATTTCTTTTGCTACAAATCTTAGAAAAGAACCAAAAAGAGAACTACATAGTTGGAGGAAATGTTTCACATAAAATACATCTCTATTTTTCACAATTAAAGGCCATCAATAATTCCAGCAAGATCACAAATCTGGAGAACCTTACCACTCATCAAACACTTACAAGTCTAATTGGGCCTCTTAAGCGGGTTTGGTTCCTGTTGTTGAGTTAAAGGGATCTCGGGCCCCTCAACACAAGCTTCCATATACCTCATCTTGTAGTCTAGTGTTTTCTAGTGTAGTGGGTTACGTCTCCCTCACAGCTCCTTTTGAGGTCTCGGTCGACTATTCTTCTTTAGTAGTGGCATTGATCTTTAATTCTTCATATTTCTCTCCTAAAATTCCATTATATTATTTTCCTCCTCCAAAATATTCACCTATCTCACCAAATTTCTTCTTCAACCATTGGATGGATAGCCTTTCACATCCTTTAATTATTTCCTCTAACTACCATCACAATCAATATCCTTCAACGATTGATCAAATAACTTCATTACCTTTCTCATCTGACTCCACCAACTTTTTTTGGAAGACCAATCATCGTTAGAGTGCATTCATTTCTTAAATTTTTCTCTTGTCTTCCCCACATCTCCTGAAACTTATTTGTTAATAACTCATCAGCCTCCCATGAACCACCTCCCCCTCGAGCATAAGGGTTTACCCTTCCATCTCAAATGAAGGGAATGACAACATTCCTTCTTCTGCAAGTGAAATTGTGATCCAAAGAGGGATCTCCTGCAACAATATTCCTATGGGTCCCTCGTAGAATGTTGGTTCATCTTTTAAAAATGATTTTTGGTTCTCCAAAACAAATTCAATAATATATTTTTGTAGGGTAGTATGCACCCAAAAGTCCATAGCACAAGAGATTCAATGATCCAACCGATGAAGAGATTTTAAATTGTCAGTTTTCCACTTATATCTTCTCTTGAATTTGTCTTTGTATTATGGTACTTCTTGCATCTAGTCAAGCCACTAAAATACCTCTTTAGAGAATCATATGCAAAATATATTTTACTGGTCACTCACAGGTTTTGAATAAAAGACAATGCTCTTCATAACCCTCAATATTTTACATCGTAACTCATATTCTTGTTGTATAAACTCATCAAACATTATTTCCCACCAAGTATCAATATCATACTTAAAAATGTGATGAGGAATCCTCTAAAAAAATAATTTGAAGTAACGTCCCGAAAAAAAAAACAGTTTTTTGGTCCAGGTTTGAGATGAGGGTTTTCATATTTTACAACCAAAGGTACCGATATAGTCTAGCAATGTTGGCATATTCAACCTTCAGCAAGGGAAGGACATCTCACCTAAAGTTCAACTAAGAATTAAGTGGTGAAGGGATTCAAAGTGGATGCGTCATTGGGTTTATCGCAACCATAAATAGATCCATATATAAATACACAAGAATAAATGCATAAACAATAATTAAATCCTAAGTATACCTGATAGAAGTCATCGTGCAACATATAAATAGATATTAATGCACATTATTAAAGAAATTTAGAGACCAAATGATCTTACTTTTTATGATCATCATCCCAACATAGTTTACAACAACTAAAGTTCTCATATAATATATTACGCAACCAAATATATCCCCATATACCCATTTTATACTCTTGGGCTCTTTGCAAGAATAATACCACTCAAAAACCATTACAATAGCCTGACAAATAGAAGCAATAATAATCATAATACTATAAACAACTACAAAATCCTCACAAGAGTAACAACAAAACCAACAACAATGACAAACCCTTTCCCATTACATAAATCCAAATTTATATTGTTCCCTTCGCCACTTCCTTGCTTCTTGATTTCACTATGTTTCCAACATTGATTCTTGATCCCGCTATGTTTTGGTGTTGACTATTGATCCCACTATCTTTTCATCCTTCTCTTTGCATGCCCTCAATATTATTTGGCTTTACCACTACCTATCCAAATAGTGCATGTTTCTTTTGGTGGTTTTCACTGTCGCGATCTTTCAGTTAGATTTTGTGTTGGCCCACAAAACTTTAGACTTCCCTAAAATCAGGTTCTCTTAAAAAATGGAGGGTCGAGTGAACTTTCATATTGAGTAATATGAGGAATAAGAATTGAGTGGTTTTCGATATATCTAGGGTAAGAAATTAAATTTTTAGGAAGGATCTTCTTAGTTGCATTTCATATCTTATTTCATTAAACCAATCACAAGGAAATCTTGCTTGAAGAGCAGTGCTTAATAAATTGAGTGTTTAAGTTTCATTCTGGGTTTCTAATGGGTAAAGAGTAACATTTGGGTTCACCTTCATATGATTAATTGAAAACACTTTATACCAAAATATGAGTTGGAAAGGACACAAGGGATCAACTCATAATGTTATGGTGATCAAAGCGCTTTTCTTGATTGATTTGAATAAGTCTCACTATAATCCTAACTTTAACCAAGGGATTATGTTAATAATAACAAAATCTTTTGATCGAGGTGATTGCAAATTCCTTTCGGTTATTCCATTAGTCATAACAATGATTAACTTGCTTAATCATGAGATCAAGGGAAAAGTGATTTTACAATATTTGGCACTTCTCACTTACTAATGAAGGTAGTCATAGTACTATGAAGCAGTCTCATTATTTATTTGACATGAATAAAATATGCATCATCAAGAACACTAATCGTTGCATGATTAATTTGATCAGAAGAGAGAAGAGTAACTTGACGGTAATAATTGACTTGATTCAAGTATGTGAATTATATGAAGAGAAAGTGTTGTTTTAAGGGAAATATGAGTGATTCTTAAAACTAAATCACGATAAATCATTCCCTCAAGGGAATATGATAATAGATGTTGTAAATCATTAAACATCTGTTTCAAAATTTAGAAAGTGCATTGGAAAAGGTTTAGAGATAAATCCCCTTTCCGGTAGACTATAAGGATTTGATTGTGAATAGGTTAGTCATGAATAACTAGGTGATCTCAGTGAGTAGAATAATTGAGGGATTCCCACCGTGTTATATATTTTTTGTTTCAAAACAGGGGGATGATAAAGGAAATATGATTTTTCTTCCTTATTCACTTCATTGTTAGAATGGGTTAGAATGGGTGACTAGGTAAATTGGGAAGGTTGAAGGGTCAAGCACATTCATTGGGATAGGATGGTCTTGGAATACAAGGTGTTTAATTGGCATGATGCATATAGAATATTTTTCTTTTGAGGCATGAAAATCCAGTGATGAAAAAGTTAATGGTCACAAACCTACCTGCAGACCACTTTGTCATTCTCAAGATAAGACAAAGGTTGTGCTCCATAAGATAAAATGTTTCAAATATTGGTTTATGCCTTCCAGTTTACCTAATTGACACAATTGGATCGATTCTCTAGAGGATGCAAGGAGTTGATGGGAACATACTGACAATTATCATACAAAGGTGCTCTTCGAAAAACATTAATTTGTGAAAAGGAAGTGTATAATTAAAAAATATGTGAGAGACCTCCCTACTCGACATTAATAAGGGTAGTCGTAGTTAGGTTTCCATTAGGGTTATACATGAAAGTGATTATATTAATTGTATTTTTTCCATGATAGAGGTGACAAAGTAGGATTCCACGTCTATTTAATTAATGACCTCATAACCATTCCTAATATGTCCCATCGATAGGTATAGAAATAAAACAATATCTTCTTTCTCATGGTTATATTTGTTAATGGGAGGGGATATTTAATCATCATCAAGGTTCGGGTGACTAGGGGATTCAAGGATGATCATAGATGGACAAGGATTAGGAAAAATGATAATATCATTAGAATCATGAAGGGTTTCATGGATAAAATCCTTGTAATACATTTCAGTTCCACCAATGGGAGAATTAGAATCAAAATACCCTTTTTCTGTTTTTGAAGGTGGTTGAAACTCACCAGAGTCGTAATAGTCTCCCATGGGATTAAGTATAAATTCCTCTTCCCCTTCCTTTAAATTAAAAGATGAATCAAAGCAACGATAGCCTAACATAACCATTGGTGTGACCAAAAGTGTTTCTTTATCTGATGCACCTACTTCTCCCATGTTGTTTTCAAAGGAAATTGAAGAACACATATCTTCAGTATGAATTTCATCTTCGGTATTAGAGAGAAATGGAGGTATGGAGGGGTGAGAAGATGTGTAATATTCCTCCGGGAAAACAAACTCTGTGAAATTAGAATTCCCAAAGGTGAAAAAATGTTTAATTGTGTGTTGTTCCATTGGGCCAGAAGTGGTCTCATTGATAATGTGCATTGTGGTATCAGGTTCAACATGCACTGGTCTATTTTTTTCATCATAAAGGGAAAGTAAATGTAGGAGAAATTTATCGATGAGAGGGATGTCTTCAAGATGAAACTTATGTATAATGCATTTAAATCTCATAGAGAATAATTCATGGATTCTTTCGATTCCTTCTTTCGGTTAAGTAATCCATGAGACATCTCATTATATTTATAATTCACAAAGGAATAAAAATTATCATGTGTGAATTGTTCCCATGTATGGATAGAAGAAACTGGGCAGGGTATTGCACCAACCTTTGACTCGAACTTCAAAAGAAAGGGTAAACAATCTATATATAGTTCCTTTGTAGTGAATATTGTGAGAATAAAAATTGAAAGAGAATTGAACAATATGTTTGGAGGAAAACATTTGTCCCTCACCATATCGAATTTAACTGATCAAAAGAGATCTATTAACTTTCTAGTAGTGTTTGTAGATATAATACTAGAAATACATATCCATAAAGGGATTCATGAAGGATCCATAGATACTAATTAATAAAATTAACACAGTAGACTCCAAGGGATCATCTTGTATTTCAGACCTCCTTTTAGCAACATTTTGTTAATGCGGGGAAAAATCCCAACATCGACATGAGGGAGAATTTCCTGATAGAAGTTTCCAAATTAGAACCACTCTCATTTGAATAGAAACCTCCAAACGTATATGGGCCTAAATTCCACTAAGTAAATGCAATTCTTTTTGTAAAGAGGATTTTCATCAAATCTAGGCTAAATCCTAAATGCATGGATATTTTAATATGACAATGAAATCCTATTTAAAAGAGCAACTAAAATCCTATTTAATAGTAAACAGATCAATTAAATATGGATAATTTTTATAACTCTAAATTGCACCATACATGCATACCTGGCATCAGGCCATCTTACTTGTTATTTTTGTCAAGCCACCACTGAGAAACTCTTCTTAAAAACACTATTTTTGAAGATGTATGCACCCTGCACCACTACTGACCACGTATGTATGCTAGTTGCACCATTATTGTCCATGTATGTAGGCTAACTACACCACTACAACCCGATGCTCACAAAAGTTGCAAAAATTAAAAATTTTCAAGGAATTTGTTGAGATTACGGGCTATTGAGTAGTTTTCCAACTTTCCCACCACCTATAGCCCGTCACCCAACCGAAAAACCATCCTTTTGTCATATAAAAGGAGGTGTTGGGGTCTCATTCAAAGGAGAAGAATAAGAACAATGAAACTCTGCCCATTTCACTTTCCCCCCTTTCCCCAAGAGTTTTCACCCACATTGTGAGTTTTGAGCCAGAATTCCTTGTTCTTTCCTTTTTCCTCATTCATAAGCCTATACCCATTCTCTAGAAAGAAGAGTGAGAGGAGAAGGATACGTGGAAGTAGTTGGATCTTGGTGAAGAGGTGCCCAAACCAGGTTCGAGGAGCAGTCGTCGATCTCATTTGTAAGTGACTTTGTGAGATTAATATAAAGAAGTACTTTTTCGATCCCACCATATGATGTGTTGAATCTTTATGTTTGATTTACATTTCATTATGACATCTAAACCACTAATTCATATATAAGATGCATGTTTGTAGTTTCTTGCTTGTCTTTTGGTGAATGTGGGTCAACCTTGGGAGGATATTTGTAGTTGAGGAACCACCAAACACAAAAGGATTGAAACCGGACACAGAGTTTAAGGTAGAGTTACCAGATCCTTATATTTTGTATTTTATGCATGAATGTGGGGTATTCTCGGGGTAGTTGTTAAAAGTAGGAGACTTTAGACGGTTAGCTCTGCCTGCATGTTGAACCCTATTGTATTCCATAGGGGGGGTTTCCCGCTATAGAAGAATTGGCGACCATACCGGGGAAGCCTCTAGGGTTTTTAGGGGATGTTTTTGGGTGTTTTAATTGGTTTGATTACCTGTTTTGAGTTTTCTATAAGTTTTTGAGTCTTTAAGGGATTCTGGTCTATCATACCAGTACTCCCTACCTGGTCATCTTGGCTATTAGTTTTCCTTTTTGGAAAGTTACAAAGGTGTACACGGCCTGGAGTGGGTCTTCACACGTACATACACACCCTATCTTTGGAAACCTCGGATACATACGCAGGATGCTTAAGTGTCAGTAGCGTGCCTATGTCAGGAAACATTTTTTTTAAAGAAGGGGTAGTCAACCTATTCCCTGTTTAAAGTCATACTTCTTGGGGGTTTCTTGATATAGTACTGGTCTCATTTGTTACAGTTTTTAGCCTGGGTTTGACGTCAGTTTCTTTATCTCTTAGAGATTTCTTGGGTTCTTTGAAAGGGTTTTTTAGACGAGTCTGTGAGTTTTTCTATTTAGCCTTTGAGGTTTTGTCAATAAATCCATGTGATCCGTAGTATAAAATAAGTCAGTTTCTTTGGGTTTGGATTGTCTTCATTCTTCCCTTTTGCTTGCTTTCGAAGAAAAGAAAAAGAATTCATTTTCAAGTTTCTTATTCTGAATCATAAACAAAAAAAAAAATCATTTCATTGTTTGGTGAAGTAGTTAGGTTAGTTGTTTTTTCAGGAAGAAGAGTGTTTTCTTAAGTTCTTTACTGAATGCTTAGGACTTTTAATGTCTCATAGTCGATCAAAATTAAGTTTTAGGTTTTTCTTTTAAAAGATCTTAGAAATAAAAGTAGTTAGAAAAGTTGGTTAAAGAGTTTTCAATTTCCAAATCTTTATTTGTCAAAAGAAGTAATTTTGTTTCCAACATTTGTTCTTCTCTTTCGTCTCTTAACAAACACCATTGGTTCCATTTCTATTCCTCTTAATTAAGACAATATAATTAAAATTAGAACTTTATTAAAATTTATTAGAAATTATATTTGTAGGGTCCATCAACTAGACTAGGCTAGAGCCTTGATTTAGGTTGGAGAGGAAACTGTTCAAGGCTATAAAACAAACATAGTATTCTATGCTAGGGAGTGAAAAAGGTCGAGTAACGTGGAAATTATCTATGACCCCCCTCTAACAAAGGGGATAAACATGAGGTCACATCAAGAAAGATAGCAGAGATAACCCCTCCAAAGTCGTACCAAGCACAGTGGGGAACACATATAGAGGACTTGTCGTGGGATTCCATTGATTGAATTTTCCACGAAGCTTCATGGGTCTTGAATCTATTTGGGGTCCTCATTCATCTTACAGAACAGTTTCTTTCGATACCCTCCATAGGTTTCAGGCTTGATACCCTGCTCATTGCGGTCCACCCGACTGTCGACTCTACCCGCTTGGTAATTGTTCACGAGTTGGAAACCTAGTTTCCTTTACTTTAGGGACTTACACAGGTGATTTTTGGGGTATACTGTGGTACCTAGGGTAGACATTTGGCCATTCTTTTTAAATTATACCCAGAGGGTCCTTCTGTGTTCTAGTTGCACTTGCACCGATAAGTTTTTCTAGTGTTGACTAGTGTAACTATTTTTCCAACTAGTTAGTGGTTTGATTGCTTTATCTCTAGGAACTTTGATATTCAACGTTAGAAAAAATTAGTGTGTCATTGATCTTCTCCTAAAGTGGAAGATCAAGAGCCATTCCGGTCATGAAGGATTTTGGGCCTACCACCAATTAATTTGGAGCCACCAGTGCCACCATTAAGGCGAAGACTTGACCAGAAAGGGTCATTTAAGGTGACCGGGCCACAGGAAAATATACTCAAGCCAAATCTGAGAGGAGAACACTTTTATATAGAGGAACTGACTATTTTTTACCTTGGAGTGAAAGCTCTCAGTCTGGACAACCCTTTGATCACTGACTTGTCGGCTCCACTTTTGATACAACTTTGCCCTCCAAGGGTAACACATCACGAGCGTCAGATAGTCCTGCAAGCAGCGATGGAAGAAAATGCTTCTACTTCATTAGGGAGTCCTCATACTCCCTCTACGATTGCCACTATTGGGGGCGTTCCACCTCCTAACTCACCTTCGCAGGTCTGTACCATTATGGTCTGGACCACCTCTACCTCGGGCAGTGGTCTGATTCCATCTATGGCAGTGAACACTGCACCATTTATATAAAGTGAAAAGGGACCTCCGTTTTGATACAGGATGCCCAACTTTGATACAAACTCAGTCTTCACCTACTCCACCCTACAGACAATGGGTTTGGGGGAAGTGATCTCAAATGCTCGTTTGGAAGGGTCCATGAGGGGAACCTCATCTCCCTACAATGCCTTCAGTTATGGAGGAGGTCACATACCTCCTTCTTCCCCCTTGTTCAACGATGCTTTTTAATAGCCCGCTTGGTCGAACATGGACTACAACTTGTTTGGAGAAGGTAGTCAAGGACCTTCTTCCAATACCACACCGGTGGGTTCTTTGTCGTTCTCTTTGTTTGACACGTTTGGTAACAACGCATTCTCATCATCTTCCATCTCAGCGGGGGGAAACCCTGTTTGTGGATCGAAAAATCCTTAGCAGGGTACTATTCCTGCACAGGGGGGAAACACTTCTCAAGGACCCTTGATTCCGTGTCAGGGATGCCGACTGGGGTAACCCCTTCAATTGTCAATGGAACCCCAGGCAAAGATCAATACCTATTCCCATCAGATCAACAGGGAGAAACCCTTTCCAGAACCTTGGGAACACAATGTCGGGAGAAATCCCTTCTCATTCATCAACGTCCTACTATGGGAGTCAGTCAATGATGTCTCAACAAGCGCAGTATCCAAATGCTATCCTAGGACATGGGTTTTACCAGAAACTGGGCCAACAACCTAACTTTTCCTGGCAACCTGGTGCTAGCCAAATTCCAGGCTCCTTTCCTTTTGTACATACTCAACAACCCAAGCTACCTTTTCTGACGACGTTTCATTTGCTAGACCTGTCAAGATTGTTGAATGACCTAATCTGTCATGATCCACATTGGCCTCCTATGCCGACCAAGTTTCCTTTGAGCATTTCAAAGTTTGAAGGTAATCCTAATGAAGATCCAGTCGATCATGTGACCACCTTTCACCTATGGTTCTCATCCAACTCGTTGAGATACGACTCCATCCAGTTGCGTATGTTTCAATGCACTCTTATCGTGAGTGCCGCAAAATGGTACATCGAGCTCAACCACTCAAGATACTCTACTTTTGGCTAATTGGCAATGGTTTTTTTAAACCAATTTCAATTACCTGTGAGATACGATGCCGACACCGAATTCCTGGCCAACTTTGAGCAAACGAAGGTTGATCATATCTTGGATCACATCTGGGAATGGAGACGTTGGAAGAGTTTGATAAAAGTATCAGTCCCACCATATTTCCTACTAAAGTGGTTCATTAAGTCTTTGGTACCTCGGTTATCCAAGGATGTCACAACGTTAAGAGTGTTTTCTGAGGAAGAGGTGATACTGAGAGCTCAACAAATTAAGCTAATATACTCTCAGCCTCGTTTAATTTATGAAGTTTTTCCGTATGTGCCACGGTCTATTATTGAGAGGAACTGATAGAAGTGTCGACCACATGCCGATAGTATCCTTGGTTCAACACAAGTGAAGCCCACTGATCAGCTATCGAATCAATTACAACAATTGTCAATACAACAGACAACAACTTGTCAAACAACTGGTTCAACTACTCCCCCTACTCAAACATCGGATGTACACAGTGTGCAATCAAAAAACACGAAGTCCAACCAACAGGATGAAGGAAAGAAGAAACATCGAAAGAAGGGTAAGGGGGATAAGAAACCCACCAATAATGCTGGTGGGGGAAACACAGAAAAAATAAAGTCGAATTATCCGTGTAACCTTTGCGCGGAAGACCATCTGACTCACCTGTGCCCTCGACTCATGGAGGACCAAAAGTTACTGGCGCAGAAACAACCTGCTGTGTTAATGAACCCATTTCGACATGGAAAAAATTTAACTCAATCATTTGTGAACGCAGATGGGGGCAGTCAGGGACCCCCTTTATTGTCTAGTAATACCGTGACCTCAAATGTTTATATGTTGAAAGGTTATTCCCATATAGCGACTAGGACACATGATTACGGAATGCCAAACACTTATGAGAAGAGTAAAGAATATGAAAACCCTTATGTTCCTCTCAAGATCGAGAAGATGTTGGGCGAAACAATGACACGCATCCCAAAAGGGCTGTTTAAGAAAGTTTCCCACAATCCAAACGTAAGGGCCACCCATAATTACTCTGTGGTGGAGGATTTGTGACAAAACCCTTGTGCAATGTCTTCTTTGGAGGTCTTCCAGAGATGCCCTCCGCAGAGAAAGGCTTTGTTAATTGCCTTAGGATCTGCTGAGACTTGTAATCCAGGAACAATCATGCTTGATATGACTGACTTGAAACCTCGTCTCCCATACCACTTCGTGTTTTAGATAGTAGTGGCTTACACCTTCAAATCTTTTACTCGAAAAATTTTCTGCACGGTGGTTGATGAGGGAACCTCAACATGCGTGATGTAATTGGCGTGCTGGAAGGCCATTGGCCAACCTGTTTTGTCTCCGTCACCTACTCTTCTCACCACTTTCAATGGTTTCTCATTTAGACCACATGGAATCATTCCTTCTTTCACTATGTAGCTAGAAGAAAAGACTGTGTGCATCGAAGTTGAAGTGGTAGATGCACCTCTCGACTAAAACTTCTTGTTAGGAAGGAGTTGGAGCTATGCTATGCATGTAGTGGTCGCCAAAGTTTTATGTGTCTTGTTGTTTCCATACGAGGGATGGATCATGTCCATTGATCAATTTTCTTTCTCTCGTCCTGACCCTTCATTGGGGGCATCCACAGTCCCGATTATTGATAATCCACAACCCGACATCGTCATTATAGGGGTTGGTTTGTGCCTGCCTTTGATGGGTACTTTTGATAACCCACCTCCATCTGATGATGTCAAGTTCATATTGGTTTTCCCCAAAAAGGCTAAGGATAAAATATTTCAAGAGTCTTTGTTCTGTACAACTTACTTTAACGATCCGTGGACACTTCCTTCCCCATCAGACATGATGGAAGGGAAAGGGCATCATGGCATGGCCATGCCTTTGTCCATGACAGAGGTTGCACACTCTATAGTCTAGCAAGATTTCGCCGACCCCGATCTGACTCCTGCATAGAAGTTAGATTCAATTTTTGAGCCTCCCTGGTTTCAAGGTTCACTCACCACTACCGATTCCTTAGACTTGGTCTTTCCCTTTGACGAGGAGATTATAGAGGCATTTACTATTCCAGAAAAACCCTGGGATGATCTCCATCACAGATCTTATTTTCTCTCGAAGTTAGGTAGAATTGAGGCCGGTGAATTTTTATTGACTATGACTAGAGATAGGTATTGTCCTATCAATGCTTTGGCTACGCACGCAGTTTACTTCGAAGGTAATATGGAAACCATCGCTAAAATGATACCTATTGATTTCTCCAGAACCCATGGCATCGTGGAGAATGTCTTTGTCGGAGAGGACTGCACCCCCGAGGAGATTTGAATCTATACTAATTTATTTAAAGAATTATGTGACTTTTTTTCCTGGTCTTACAAGGAAATGCCATACATTGATTCAAGAATCGCCGAACATGAAAGAACGACTTACTCTGACACCAAGACAGTCCAACGGAATCTTCGTCCGGTTAACCCTCGGAAATCAACAGATATTAAGGCTGAAGTAGAGAAACTACTCAAAGCTAGTTTGATCTACCCCGTTCAATTGACTCAATGGGTGTCAAATCCTGTTCAGGTCAACAAAAAGCAGGGAACAATTTGCGTATGTATGGACTTCCATGATTTGAATAAGGCATGTCCAAAGGATCATTTCCCCATCCCCATTCATTGACCAGATCATCTATGAACATGCATGCTGTGAGGTCTTTTCTTTCATGGATGGTTTTTAGGGATACAATCAGATATAGATTAAGCATAAAGACCAACATAAAACAACTTTTGTCTGTCCATGGGGTACATTTTCTTATCAAAAGATACCTTTTGTCCTGAAGAACACTGGAGCGACTTTTCAATGATCCATTCTTTTTTCTTTCCACGATCTCAAACAAATGGTCAAGGCCTATCTCGATGATTTAGCATCACGATCTCATAAGAGAGCCGATCATCCCATGCACCTTCGACTTATCCTTGAGCGATGTCGCTACTATCAAATTCTCTTGAATCCTAACAAATGAACTTTTTGCATGACGTCAGGTCATGTTTTAGGTTTTATAGTTTCGACAAAAAGGGATCATGGTTGATCCCCTAAAGGTTGAGGCAATAGATCAATTGTCTCCCCCACGTACATGCAAGGCCGACCTTTTTTAAGGGTGTGCGCTCCCCCAAAAATTAAAACAATTGAGAAAATAAGTATTGAAATACAAGAGAGGTTGATTTGTACTTACTTGGTCTGAGCGGAAGTTCATTTTGTCCTCTGAAACTCCCGAAATCAACTCTTTTAGAAAAGGGGTATTTTTTGTGTTTTTTCCAATTCTCAATTTGCAATGGTGATAATGAGTTGCCAACTTCTATTTATAGACTTTTTTGTCCCTTTTTGTCATTTTTTGAGCCCCTTTGTAGTTTTTTCTGGTTTGAAAATCATTTAATGTGGTTCTTGAGTCTCTCATCGGATGTTATGATACAATTCACTTTGGTTTTGGAGAACTTTTTGAAAGATGGGTCACTTTAAAGATTCTTTGGTAAAAGTCATTTTTCCAACTTTTTGCATTTAAGTTAGGATTCCACCTCCACTTTGTGAATCTTGTTGTATTTTCCTCTTTTCCATAGGATCAAACCCACTGAATTGAGACACAGAACTGCCATTGCTGTTTTAAGAGTGTCGTAATTTAGTGGTAGAGCCTACCCCCACATGGATGCCCTAGGTAGATACTGGATGCATTTTGGTGTCCATCTCATCATTAATTTCTTTAGGCTTGGGATTCCTTCTTAGTATTGTCCTGATTACGATATTGAGCCTCATATGTCTGATATTTTATCACTCTTGAACTCACCCTCAGGACTCCCACAAAATGGATCTTCTTTTAAGCCATTTTCAGACCCTCTAAATATGAAAATATTGTTGAGTGATCTTGTTGTCCTTCATGCTCACGAAACTAAAATTTGAAGGCACATCTGTCCGGCAGTAGTTTACCCCTTTTTTGGTCCGAATGGTCAATTTTATGAACAAAGGTATGCTCTAGGAATTTATGTTCTCTAGAAGAGTATTATCAGGTATAAGTTTAACCCTTTTTCGGGCCTGGGGGACTAAATTTACGAAAATGGAACCCCTATGGAATCCATAGTTAAGCTATTTTCAGACTCCCAAAAATTGAAAAGATTGTTGAGTTACCTTGTTCCTTCACACTCGTTAAATTGGTCCGGAAGAACATACTATACAGAGTCCATAGTTAATCTCTTTTCACACTCCTTAAAATTGCAAAGATCGTCAAGTGAACTTGTTCTTTCACACTCATTAAAATGGTCCAGAAGAACACATCATATGGAGTCCATAGTTAAGCTCTTTTCAAACTCCTTAAAATTGAGAATATTGTCGAGTGATCTTGTCTGTGTCACACTCGTTAAAATTGTTTTGAATAAACGTCTTTTCAATTCTATTTTATCCCTTTTTTGAACTGACTAGACTACTTTCGAAAAATGTACCACAATGGAGTCTTCTTTTACGTTTTTTCAGACTCTCTAAACATGAAAAAAACACCAAGATTACCTTCTCTAGGCTCATAAAAAATACATTGAAGGGGGTTTCATTATGTATTGCTAATAATAGTTTCTTTGACCTAATGTCGGCTCCATGTTGCTCTCAAATGAACCTCTGAAGCTTTCCTTATACGCAATCCTTGTAGAACTTTGCCTCTGCGATCTGACGCCTTGACCCATGGAGGAATTTTCTTGAGTGTCCTTTTCCTACACGTCTCCTGGATATGAGAATTAGTGTGCTCCTTGTGCTTGGAACTAGTATGCTTGCGACACTCGTTCCTCCTTTCTAACATAGCATTCTTTTATTCTTTTTCAAGCTCCTCAAAATATTGAAAAACACAAAAAAATCAAATATACCCTAAAAAGAGGATGGGAAAAGTATTTTCTTTTTTATGGCAGCACAATTAGTCTCCCTTGGATAAAGCATATCCTTTCATTTGTTGTCAAGTATTGGGATTTAATATGACCTTAGGAATTTTTTCTCGTAACATCTAGTTGTGTCATCCTCCATTTTCGTTACTACTCCAAACACATGGAGAGTTTGAGTTGCCTCCTGCATTGTGAACTTATGTCAATGTCATGTTGCCTAAGTCTGATCAATAGTTGTGCTATTTTCCAAGGGAAGTTTTACCCATCTTGATTCTTCCCTTCTACAATTTGTCTCTTTCCCTCATGCTTGGCCATCCTGAATGTTCAATCAAGTCCTTTTTCGAAATCAATGAAGTTCTCTGTCTGATCACCGAAATCCTCTTGTCTTTTTATGATGAGTCATCGAAGACCTCCAGGTATGAATTTGTACACTCACATTACACTCCTACCCAATTTTTGAATATCTTTAAGTTGTTTCTTGAGCTCTGAAGGCCTCATCTCCATCCATTAGACATCATTGGCTTCTTGAAGATGGATATTATGCATGTATATCTTTGATTTTGAGATGTAGATCTAATGTGTATTACTCGCGGATAAAATTTATATAGTTATAAGACATGGATTTGCAGTTTATTTGATTGGCAGCCATGATTTATTTCATCCTGAGCATGCGTATGTCCGCCTCGGTGAGACAATTATTATTTTTGCAGATCGCACCTCCCGAACTCTGGTCCCGGGCTCACTCGCTCTGTACGTTGGCGAAGATTTGTAATGTATTTCAGCAATCAGATGCTCTTATGAACTCCCACATTAAGGGACATATTTTGTAACCCTAAATTTCACCATACATCCATACCTGGCATCGACCCATCTTACTTGCTATTTTTGCCAATCCATCACTGAGCAAATCTTCTTAAAAACACTATTTTTGAAGATGTACGTGCCCTGCACCACTACTGACTGCGTATGTATGCTAGATGCACCTTTACTTCTGTTGGTCACTATAATTGCTTAACTAATTTTAAACAACCAAGTGAAACATAAATTATCAACCCAAGGAATTCTTTTGTTTCAAAGATAGCCACGCACTGTATATGCTCAATTCCAAAAGCACTTAGTGTTGCAGTAAAGAAATCATTCTATCTATAATTGCTGAAGTGAACTGAAGTTCTGAATTAAATCACAGGAAATAAATCTCCCTAATTGCAATTCCTTATAGTTCAATTTAAGAATCCTGGATTACATTTTAAAGTATCATTGCAATGGGAAAGAACAACTATCTTGTAATCAGAGAACAGGACCCTTATTCTCAAACAGAGATTCA
>JASDQU010735571.1:151462-189213 GCA_032191745.1 Picea mariana | reverse complement strand
AACTATAGAACAAGTACAATGTTAAATAATAGAGACCTTTCTCCTCATAGCAGCTCGATATTTAACATAGCTCGATAGTCATCTAGGGTTAGGGTTTTGACTTCCTCAACCCTCCATTAGTGATCAAGTTTAGACCTTATAGAATCTTCTTGAAATTCCACACGTGGCTAGCCCCATATGTGTGAGTAATGGGGGATAATGTGGCATCCACTCATACCACGGTGGTCAATAAGGTAGTTCAACTTGCAGGAGGCATAAATTTTGCATAAGAGCTCTGATTGAGGAAATTTTTGCACCGTTGGAAAGGTCTTGGTGTGTAGATCAATGTCAAGGGTGTAGGAACAAGTTTGGAATGCTATAGCCCCAAAAAAATGTCATTTAATGCCTCAAAATGGCTCTCGAAGTTTCGGGACCCCAATTTTCCAAAATAGGACCTGCCACTAAAATGGCCCTACAAACAAATTCCTCCAATTTTTTCTAACTAGAAATTACCAAGATAGATAACAAATTATATGATGATCCAATCTAGATCAAGGGTGTATACAGTTTAGCTTAATTTCTTTTCAACGTGCCTAGTTTTCTAACTAATTAACCATTTATTTGGCAAACAATCTTACATGAAAAAACCAGAATTCATCAAAAAATTGAATAACTTCCTTGCACGATGACATTTTTTTTTTCCAAATCCCATGATGAGTTTAGATCTTCCATTTAGAAGGTCGATCACTCATTTTAAATTTGATTCAAAAAATGTTCTTTATGCTTAATCCAAAAGCCCCCTTAATCCCAAGAACCATGGCTATGTTGTTTGTATTTTTTTATTAAAATACAATTCATTTTAATAATATGTCATTAATAATATCTAGTCACTCCATCCCCCAACCCTCACTAGATTATCTTCAAAAACACTTTAAAATTCAATTATTAGAAAATGTTAAGAAGTATATAATATCTATTATTTTTATGCAATCAACGAAATTGACCTTAAAATTTGCTTAACTAGTATAATAGATATATGCTAGAGGATAATTTGCATGCCATATGAAATTTCACTGACTTAAGTTTTTCTCTTGCCAACATGTAATGCAATGCTTACGTGAAATGTCGTGATGACAAGAAGTAAGTGAGACTTCAATGATAAATTCTTAATATTAATGTACAAATTTAAAGGGATGTGTTAAATTGTAACAAATGACATTGACGTTAAATTTTACTTAACTAATATAATTTCAAATGGAAAGAAAAAAAAAATCCATTAATCTTAATTTATATAATTTTATGTTTAAGTTTTTTAATTATTAAAGTTTTTATAACAAAAAGAGTTTAAGGTTTTATTAATACAATGCTTAAGGTTGTTATAAGAATATGTTCATTAAAAGTTTAACATGTGACTTTCAAGAATTAAGTTTAGGTGGAGATAAGATAATACACCTCATAACCATTTAAGCTAAATTCAATTTACAATTTTTTCACATATGACTTTGGATAATTCTGAATACACTCTAAATTTGGTAAAACTATCTAACTTTATATAAGTATGTTGCATTGGAACCTCTAGGGCATGAGGTTAAATTAGTATTGGTTGATGTGTCAGATTTGGTTAAATTAATTGGGTTTGATCCTATTAAGAGTTATTGAGTAGACAACATGGTATTGGGTAAACTAGGTAGAGGAAGAACAATGTAGCACTAAAACTACTGTTTGGTCCTAGAGTATGGCCTAACAATGTTTTTGGTTGCTAACTACAATTCAGTGTTGTTTGCACTATTATCCCTCATACATATAAACCCAAGAGGGTCAATCTATCTCACAGAAGTGGAACTCTCCTCAAATATGGTCCATAATGACACCCTTATTTCACTACGGACATGGTCTAGTAATAAACATTTTGAATAAGGTATTCATATACTACTTTGAAGGAAGTTATGAAATGATTCATGAACTTGCATTGCTTAGAAACTAGAAGATGATTGCTTCTTTGTGACCTTTCTTACCACTTTTCCTACTTCAAAAAAATGCTTGTCACATTGGAAGATGCATTCAACAACTTATTATCAAGAAACTTAAACTTATATATATTCTACAATTCAATATAAAAGAAATCAATGAGTTAAAAAATGGACAAACTCAAACTTTACAGTGGGTTTATTTTTTGAATATGAATGTTTTCACAATAAGTGATAGTTATGATGAATTTATATTTTTACAGCGAGGCAAAATTCCACCTCGATCCACTAATTTTTTTGAAATTATGATGATATGGGTCTTCTTCAAATGAACTAAAACCCTTAAGGCCAAAGTTCCATAATCAAGTTCCCTCAATCATGTAGAATTATAACTTTTGGCAAAATTCCATTTAGATTTGGAAAGAATTTTAACTAAAAATGATTGGGTTTATCCACTTTTTAACTTCTAAAAGAAATATTTCACAAGTAAATGAATATAACCATGACATCATATTAGTTTTTTTTCAAAAAATAATATCCATTTTAGCTACAAGAATATTTCCCCCACAACCTCATGTGAAAATGAAATGGGGACCCCCCCTCCACCCGCAACTTTTCATCTTATATGAAAAATGTAAAATGAACTCAATGCAAAGATTGATTTTTTTTTTTCTTTTTCTGAGTTATGTGTCATGTTAGTGTCATCTTTGTGTTGTCTATCCTGACATAGACAAAATGCATTGAACCATGTCATTTATATGTTGACACCATGTTGTCTCTACATCATCATATCATCATGTAGTACAACGCTAATGCAAATAATGTGTCGCCCCCATGTCATTGTGTGTCATTTGAGTATCACTATAACATTATTATAGCGACAAAACTTACCACCAATAACCACAATACAAAATTTATCAATTATATTATAATAATAATAATAATAAAATCTCATCAAGAGTAGACCGAGTGGTTAGCACTAACAATGTTAATGCCACCCACCTCATTTCAAATGTTATCTAACGTCGTCATGTGATTGTGGGATTTGCATGTAAAACTAGGGGTTATAGTGGTTGTGGGTTTCACAGGTGATATTATGCCCAATTACCAATTCCCTGGGTCCAAATTTATAAAAAATAAATGCATAAATAAATAATAGTTATTAAAAATTGATGATGATGGTGATTATAGAAACAATATTATTATTATAATTATTAATATTGTAGTTAAAAATAATTATTATTATAATTATAACCTAGGAGTGTTATTTGCAGGGGGAGTCATCATTGACTCTAAGGGAAACCAACATTAAAATATGTTTGGGGGTTGGACTACCATGAACAATGAAGCCGAGGAATTATCCCTATAAAAATGTCTCTTGCTCCTTAAATCCCAAAGGATTCATGTGGCAACAATAAAAAGAGATTATATTTATACTCTAAGAGAAATTATAAACAAAATTATCCCCAAGAGGACAAACCATTTACTCTCCAACTACTTGGTAGGTAATTCAAGGATGAAACAATTGTTAGTTATTGTAAGTTTAAAACCTTTATAGTATAGTAATGCACACATATATTCTTTACAAAATAGAATGGAAAACAATAGCATTCACACACGATACTTAGAAATTTACCCTAGAAACCCTTAACCGGGAAAACTAGCAAATGTTTAGAACCGCACCTATAACTTTCATTGTATTAACTTCACAATTTACAATACAATATATATAATTCTACGGCATCCAAAACCATAATCCATTAACCTAGATTAGATTCCTTGACATGAATTATATTACAATGGGATGGAAAACCATTGGCCAAAAAATTACCCAAAAACAGACCGAAAACAACTTGAAAAAAAATCATAGGTAGAGTCATCATTGACTCAAAGGGAAACCAACAAGTAAAAGATTCTTGGGGGTTTGAGATACCATGAAAAATTGTTAGTTATTGTAAGTTTTAAACATTTACAATATAGTAATGCACATACAATTTTTTTATTAAACAAAAAGGAAAACAAGAGAATTCACACATAGTACTTAGAAATTTACCCCAGAAACCCTTAACCGAGAAAACTAACAAATGTTTAGAGACACACCTCTAACTCTCATTGTATTAAATTCACCATTTACAATATAACATATATGATCCCATGGAATCCAAAACCCTAATTCGTTAACCTAGACTAGATTCCTTGACCAAAATCATATTATAATGGGACAAAAAACTATTGGCCAAACAAATTCCCAAAATAGCCCAAATTTTTTTCAGGGCTCCAACCCCCCTTGTGATGCCCCCAATGTGCCTAGCACAACATTTATTGTTTTAGGATAACCATGCAAAGAATATAACACATACCCAACCATTATGAAGTGGCAACATTTCATTAGTATACTCCTTTTCTCACTTGTGCAAATTGTAATTAGGTGAATAGCCTTGCAATCTAGCACAAAGTATGGGTTAATAGCAAGGGACAGACATATTTTGTTGTGGCTCTTCCTTTTTTTGGTTATGGAATCTTTGATCATGTAGTATAATTCTCAACTACATCCTCTATGAGTTCGGTGAGTTCAAAAAAGCAGTGAGCTCGATGCTATAAGAAAATTCCCACTTAGGACCCCCAATGGATGAAATATCATTTGAAAGGTATATGTTATCCCTAAAGTTGTCCCTAACTTCAAAGGGGAAATCTAGGGCACCTTAGTTATTGCAACGATTTTTTGTAAGTTAAGATTGATTTAAAGATGGGCTTAAGGATCAGGTTATCAGGGTAAGTTGAAGAATAAAGGTCTAAGTACATTCGTTTAAATGAAGTTACCAACATCAGTCATCTTAGTCAAAGGCATTCAATCTAGAATTTTAGATAAATGGAGACAAAATAGATGAAAAAGAAGCTACAAGTTAACAATTTGTTTACTTGCAAAGAAGAATTTCAGGTTCCAAATAATATTTAGAGACATGAAAGAATTACTTGAAGGAAACTTCTGAAACAAATGATTTAACACAAAATTCCTTACCGAAATTCAAAATGAAACAGGACAGAACCAATGCTTTGCAAACAAATCCATTCAAATAAGATATATAGAAATGAATACATGGACGAAAATAGTCTAACCATCAGAATTTTTGTTCATTGAGTGCAAAAATGTTGTAGGCCTCCATCTTTACAATTTTGGTCTATATATTTCCTTAAAACAAAACCCTCAAAAACTTGATCCTAACTTCCGTCCAAGAGAATTCCCCCCCACATTTATGTTCTTCATTCATCCTTCTTTTTATAAAATTAAAAAGTTTAATTCCAAATAACCAATTCAAACTAAGATTCTAAATAAATGGATCTAATCCTATTTCTGTAGCACAAAATCAGGATCTAGGTCGAATTGATGAGGTGGCAACTTTGTTGACTGGAGAATCTAGAAAAATCTGGAAACACCATCCCTAAAGTTCCACATGTACCTCCTAAATGATTTTGTTTTTTGGGAAATGGACTACATATCTACTAAACGAGTCCACTGTGCAAGTTATTTTTTAATGGTTTTTCCAAATGCCTCACCATTCGCTCGGAAAACATGCGCAAAGTTAAACTGCAAAAACAGTTACCTACAAGAAATTCTATATTTTTTCTATATTTTCTTCGATTCTAAGCAGGTGTTTTGATGTTTAAGCCTTTCCTTGAATTTTCTCAAGCTCTTCAATATCTGTATATGGGACCTTAATAGCCTCTTCTTATGTTAGTACATGTGGAGGAGATGCTTCAAATATGATATCTCAAGCATCAAAGAATTGATACTATGTTTCTGCCTTACTTCAATATTTTTCTTTGGACCTTTAATTGCATAAATCATTTTATATATTTCGGTAGGCTTCTTCATAGGCATATATTTAAGTCTCCTCTTGGTTGTTGCTTCCTTCCTTGGACCATGTGGAAGAGTTGATCTCTGAACCTCAAGCTGGGATTTGGTATTTGTATTCCATAATGTCGATCATGCTTGAAAAATGAATCTTCAAATGCTCTATATTGTATTATCAGTAGGTTGAAATAACAACGTTGCTAAAATCACAGTCCTCTTGTAGATGATCTCAATGCACATTTTACTAGCTCTTCCTAATGAAATATGAGATTTAGTTTTCTTGACCTATTCTCTCTTGCTACAGGGGAAACTTTTTCCTACAACTTTTTCATACCCTTCGATGTGCTGCCTACTTCCCTCAAAACCCTAGTTTTCTTCATAGGAAATGGTTTTTTGTGTCTTTCCCCCTTGTTCTAAATGGAGAAGTTTAACACCTTTCTTGGGCAATATATTCTTTATCAGTTGTTTTCTATTCTATGCAAATCAAGGTTTCACTTTTGTGCAAAAGAGATTAGGAGAAAACCTGTATAAACAATTAACACAGCAGAATCGTGTTATCGCTCTCATATGTCATTTCACAACATAACACAGAATATTTGAATTTTCCCAAATTATAAATGAATGGGTTAGATCATAATCCGACAGCTGAGTTCACTGGAAGTGAAAACAGATTTAGCTCATTCTTTGTTAATGATACTATGATCATCATTCAACATGATAACATGACATATGGAATGATAATAGGAAACAACCATTTAATAAATATTCCTGCATGATTTCAGATATGTTGTCACAATATTTGGATCTTGAACACACCTTTAGTAATGATGTTTTTTGTGTGCTATAAGAATGACATCATTCTTGTAGCGAACCCATTTATCCTTTAAATTTTTTAAAGAAAAACCTTTAATTTGAAAAAGTGAAACAAATTATTTCTGATGTGACACCTTTTAACCCATGCAATGACTTCCAAACATACCTTATAAGAAGCAAATGAAACTAATTTCAAGCAAAGGTAATCACACCAAAATAAATAGATAAAAATAAAGTGTAAAGCAAATGAAGAAAATTTAGACCTGGGAAAATTTTTATGAATGGATAGGCTAGGTTTAGGAGCATAGGGAAGTTATTCAAGTTTAGAGGCTAACATTGGCTCCATTTGGGGATAATGTTCTCCTTGTGAGACATTAAGAACTACAGACCAATGCCTTATTTCATTCCATTTTTGTAACTTGCAACCCAGGAACTTTGCTATGCTTATCTGCTTTGACATTTGCCTTATTAATATAGAAAATCCATTCTACATATTGAGATACCAAACTGCTACAAAATTGACTGCACACCAGTGTCTCCATTAGGCTATGGAGTCCTTATTCTATTCTATTGCACACCAAACCAAACTAAAAGCATAATATTGAAACTGCAAACTGCAAATTGAAACCTAATGCTTGTGAAGGATTTAATTTATATATACATTCTACTCTAACCAGATGAAATTGTTTTCTCAAGTGATATCAAACTTCCAGTGCAACCATTCAAGCAGTTGAACTACTAACCAAATTTCTTGAGCATGCTTTTTCAAAATAAAAATTTGAAAATGAAACGATAATTCACTCTGAAATTGAACCCCATATTTTAAGTGAAACCATGATAGAGGATTGAAATTGATAAAATATTTTAAATATATAGCCATAGGATCGTAGAAATCATGGAAAGTTACATCTTCATGTTGTTTAAGATGACTGGTTTGTTCACCTCTACTACAGATTTTTTCTATTTCTGACTCTTGAATATGATGCTCAAGATTGACAATGTCAGTTACCTCTGTGTTGCCTTTAAGAATCACAACGAAAATCTTCTCTTGACATAATTCTTTTTGTCCCATCATCTCTGAAGAAAAAAATAAATATTTCTCTTTTGAATCTTCCATATTACTTCCTTCAGATTCATTGAATAATGGTAGATTGTTATAAAATTCTATGTGGGATGATGCAAAAATTCGATCCTCTAAATTACCCGAATACTCATCAAATATGGATGGATATCCATCGAACTTTGGAGCAATAACTTTATCATTACACAAACTATTAGAAACATCTAATATAATATCAAATGTACCTACAATATGGTTATCATCAGCTCCATTTGCAAAATCATCCTCATGAAAATCAGCAAGAAATTTCATATCATAATCATCCTTATACTCATAGCTGGAAAAACTTTGCACTGTATATAAAACATCATCTTGCTGATGTAAATTTTCTAGATCTTTGACAATAGAAAAATATGATTGGTTGATTTCAAGATCTAGAGAAAAACATGAATCTGGAAATGATGCATCAACGCACTGAAACAAATGAAAGTTTAGATATGATCTTTGTTGTTCATACTCTTTATCTAGATCTTGTGCATCCACATCTTCACCCCAATTCTGATCTGAGAGATTTCCACAAGCTCGAAGGTTGTCCTCAATATCCTCAACATCAATAAACATGTGGTGCAAAGTTAAAGGCTTCCTCTCTCTCTGAGATAAAAAAAAAAAAAAAGCTAAGTCGAGATTATGGGTTGTTGTGTAAAACACCCTAGCAACAGTTTTATATGGTCAAATATGAATAGGCATACTGAGAAAAAAGTTCTAAAATATCCTATTAAAGCTAACAATAGCCTCATCCCTCCTCCTCTTCATGGAACTAAAATCACAAAGGTATTGTTCATAATATTTGTTCTCATCCCAATATCTCAAGAAAAGAACATGAAAATATGCCCATGATCCTATTGAATCATTCTTGAAGTTTCTAAACCATAGTCTAGCATTTCCATGTAAATATTGGGAGAATGTTCTCACAAACACATCCTCATGAATGATTTCAAAGTTGTCTATGAAACACTCAAAGACATCCATGTGTTTCTCAGTTGTAACATGATCTTATCCATTAACCTAGGAAGATACTCTAGAAAATTAGGGGGGAAATCGTGGAGGATAAATGGCAGCTTCAGAGGTTTGTAACCCTCTCGAATATTGGACTGAACTTTAGTGATTTGATGACAAGGTACAATAGTGATTGCAGGAGGTAGTGAATCAACTTCAATATCAACAGTTGTAGGTTTATGGTCATCTGAGTATACAAAGCATAGGATAATTCTTTTGACATGCAATGGGAAAGATAGGAAAGAATTTATGAAAAAAAATATAAGCTCATGGAGGAAACTCATAAGTTTATACTTGGTCTTTCCATTCTTTCTTTTCATTTCTCTGTTAACAAGACTCATCCTCCAGCAGAGTCTTTTGATCATGGAGTTTGCAAGTGAATGATCTGAAGTCACAATTTTGTCTATAACTCTCATTCACCATCAAGAGCTAGCTCTAATCATTGTCATTCTCCCAGGGAAATATTACTTCGTTACTTTGTTCCCTGCCAACGACACCAAAAGATGTTATCCCTAAAGTTGTCACTGACTACTAAGGGGAAACCTAGGGCACCTTGGTTATTTCAATGGTTTTTTATAAGTTAAGATTGGTTTAAATTTAGGCTTAAGGATCAACTTATCAGGGTAAGTTGAAGGATAATAGTCTGAGTACATTTGTTTAAATCAAGTTACCAACAATAGTCAGCTTAGTCAAAGGAATTCATTCTAACAGATTAGATAAATGGAGACAAAATAGATGTAAACAAAGCTACAAGTTAACAATTTGTTTACTTGCAAAGAAGAGTTTAAATTTCCAAATAATATTTAAAGACGTGAAATAATCACTTGAAGGAAATTCCTGAAACAAATCATTTAACAGCAAATTCTTTACTGAAATTCAAAATGAACTAGCACAGAACCAATGCTTTGCAAAAATCTCAAATGCATTCAAATAATATAGATAGAAATGAAGACATGGACAAAAATAGTCTCACCATCAGAATGTTTGTTCATTGAGTGCAAAATTGTTGTAGGCTTCTAGCTTTACAATTATTTCCTTCAGAAAAAACCCTCAAAAATTGAATCCTAACTTCCTTCCAAGAGGAAGCCCCCCCACCTTTATGTTCTTCATTCATCCTTATTTTTATAAAATCACAAATCTTAATTCCAAATAACCAATTCAAACTAAGATTATAAATAAATGTATCTAATCCCATTTCTCTAGCTCAAAATCAGGATCCAGGTCAAATTGATGAGGTGGCAGCTATGTTGACTAGAGAATCTATAAAAATCTGGAAAAATCAGCAAATATGGAAAACTCAACCCTAAATTTCCACCTTTACCTCCTAAAAGGTTTACTTTTTTGGGAAACGGCTCGTTTGTTGGCTAAACAAGACCATTATACAAGTGGGTTTTTAATGTTTTTTCCAAATAACTCATCATTTTCTTGGAAAACGTGCACAAAGTTGACTACAAAAATAGTCACCTACAGGAAATTCTATATTTTTTCTAGATTTTCTTCGATTCTGAGCAGGTGTTTTGATGTTTAAGACTTTCCTTGAATTTTCTCAATCTCTTCAATATTTGTAGATGGGACCTCAATAGCCTCTTCTCATGTTAGTACATGTGGAGGAGATGTTTCAAATTTGGTATCTCAAGCATCAAAGAACTGATACTATGTTTCTGCCTTACTTCAATATTTTGCTTTGGACCTTTAATTGCAGAAATCATTTTCTATCTTTTCGCAGGCTTCTTCATAGGCATATATTTTAGTGTCCTCTTAGTTGTTTCTTCCTTCCTTAGACCACGTGGAAGAGTTTATCTCTAAACCTCCATTTGGGATTTGGTCTTTGTAGTCCATAATGTCGATCCTACTTGCAAAATGAATCTTCAAATGCTTTGTATTTTATTATCAGTAGGTTGAAACAACGACGTTGCTAAAATCATTGTCTTCTTGCAAAAGATATCAATTCACATTTTACTGGCTCTTACTGTTGAAAGATGAGATTTCTTTTGCTTGACCTAGTCTCTCTTGCTACATGGGAAACGTTTTCCTACAACTTTTTCATACCCTTCGATGTGCTTCCTACTTCCCTTGAAACCCTATTTTTCTTCATAGGAAATGTTTTTTGTGTCTTTCCCCCTAGTTCTAAACAGAGAATTTGACCACCTTTCTTGGGTAACATATTCTTTATCAGTTGTTTTCTATTCTGTGCAAATTAAGGTTTCACTTTTGTGCAAACGAGACTAGGAGAAAACATGTATAAATGATTAACAAAGCAAAATCATGTTATCGCTCTCATATGCCATTTCACAACATAACATAAAATCTTTTAATAATTTTCCCAAATTATATATCAATGGGTTAGATCATAATCCGACAGCTGAATTCGCTGGAAGAACAAACATATTTATCTCATTCTTTGTTAATGATAATACGATCACCATTCAACATGATAACATGACATATGGAATGATAATAGGAAACAACCATTTAATAAATATCTCTGCATGATTTCAGATATGTTGTCATTATCTCTGGATCTTGAATGCACCTTTAGTAATGATGTTTTTTGTGTGCTACAGGAACTACATCATTCTTGCAGTGAACCCATTTATCCTTTAAATTTTTTAAAGAAAAACTTTTAATTTGAAAATGTGAAACAAACTATTTCTGATGTGACACATTTTTATCCATGCAATGAATTCTAAACATACCTTATAAGAAGAAAATGAAACTAATTTCAAGAAAATATAATCACACCAAAATAAACAAATAAAAATAAAGTGTAAAGCAAATGAAGAAAATTTATCCCTAGGAAAAGATTTATGAATGGATAGGCTATGTTTAGGAGCATAGGGAAGTTATGCAGGTTTAGAGGCTAATGTCAATGAGTACTTTGAAGTTTTCTAGTAAAAAATGTAATTCGATGTTTCCTCCTACTTATTCATCTCTCTAGAAACCTTTGTAGGTATGTTGCCTAAACCACACCTTTGAAACTAGTTCAAAGACTTGTGACTACTCTAAGTCAATCATTCGATATCAGAATGGGGAAAATAATATGTTGTCGAAAAATGCCTTAAAATAATCTATATTATGGAAACTCTAAATTTCTATTCTTACACCCAACAATAGCACTTGTTAAATTGTGAATCTCTACCACCAAATTGTTTCCCTTAAATAAGTCTTGATCTTGCGAAAATTTTGTCTCAATAGTTGGGTGTCAAAACTAAGCATATGATATACCGTTGGAAAGGTCACGAATAACACTACATCATCCCTAGGCCCAATTTTATCTCTAGGTATGGTTCAAAATATATTTTGATCAATGAAATAATGACTATGAAATCCCCCCCCCCCCTGAGAGACGTGCAACTTGCACACTTCATATAGTGAGCATATAAAATCGAAATTGGGAAAACAAGAGCTCATTGGAAATCTTGTTACAAGAAATAAAGGGTAAATCCCTTATATTTTTGAAAATACAAAATCGTCATTTTTATATTTTGTGCAATATATGGCTCACATGAAGCCTACCTAATGACCAGTGAGAGGGGTCAACATTGGAATTTTTTCAAATTGTGCTCACATCTGATGAAATATAACCTGATCAACCTAGACATGTTCTTTGTTTATATGGGAGGGTTTCATAACTAAAAATTAAAATGGGTATGTCCTCCTAAAAGGCCAAAACATTGGGAGCCCAAAACAAGCTAAACAAGGTTGAATTTCCCAACTATTATCCATGACTATGGGAGTCCTGGAAATTTTTTAGATCCTCTCAGTTTCATTGTGAAATTTTACACCAAAGACATAAGATACCATGCCATTGTTACAAGAACATGATCATCCTCTAGTGAGTTCAATTCTACATTTTATATCTAGTTAGGATGAAAAAATAGTTAGTCATGAGTTGGATCACAAAGAAACTTAGATTATCCATGACTAGGAAATATATGGCCTAAGATTTTGATTTCCTTTATTCTACCATTTTTTCCCTTGTTTTATCTTCTTCTACCACTACATTATCCACCATTTTCTCTTCTTCTTCCCAGTTTTAAGATTCATCTACCCCCTCAACCTCATCTATAGATAAACTGAAGGTCAATATTTTGTATTATAGAGATGGGTTTCTTCTGAGATCCCTATTGGTGCTATTTTTTTGGCACATTATAGGAGAAACAATAATAGTTTAAATCATCACATTCAAAAATACAATTAACACAATGGGAGTGAACCAACTAATTATGGAAGCCCACATCTAAGGCAGAGCTTCCATAACTATCATCAACATGATTTCTACTCTATAATATTTAAACTGCAAGAAAAAAAGAAAACCTTTCTTGGCTTGGATTCTAGATCCCACACCTCCCTCTTGGTCAACCAAAAAAAATTAATAGATTTCCATAATACTTACATTCAATCCACCCATTTATTAATTATAATAAATATAGTGCTAGCAAGGGACTAAAAATAAACTACATATTTAAGGTAGTACATTAGTGTCATTAGTTATAATAACTATAGTGCTAGCAGGAAACTAAAAATAAACTACCTATTTAAGATAGTACGTTGTTGATAAATGTTCACATGAGTGGTTAGATATGTATGAATCAAAATGAATACATTGGATCACACATTAATGCTCTAAAAGTTTACACTATGGGATTTATTAGTTAATTAATTAATTTGCACTTTGTGTAAATTTTTGGCTTTAAGTGTGGAGAGCTAGAAAAAGTAAAAGACAAGATGGATAGAATGAAAAACAAACCATGCACCCTCTTTATTCATATATATTCCCTCTCTATTCTTATAGGGAATAATTCTTTAGCATGAATCTAGGCTAGGTGGTATATCGCAAAAATAGGTATTTAGAAAAAAAAATTATTGAAAATCTCATTATGACATTTTATAATGTTGTTTTTAAGCAAATGATACTAAAGCAATGAAATACTAAAACTCAATGCATGTGTGACAAACATAGGATGAAAATAAGACATAAAAATGATGCAATGTGTTACACCTCAGATTCTCTGCAATGTACCCTACATTTTTCACGAGATGTGACCACTCTGATGAGACTAAAGTGTGATGATTTCTTTGTATGTGGTCATGATGTGATGACTGATGTACAAGTTTTGGTTAGTGGGTTTCCCATATCCCCTTAGGTGGATGGTCATGGAATGTCTTTTTAGTCCCCATTCTCAAGGTTCTTGGTTTTAACTCTCTCGATAACTAACCCCTGGAGGTGGTAACTCCCTCCACGTCAGGCATTTATGTCCTGGGTAGGTATGTGGGAATTCTAAGGTGGATCTACTAGGATACATGATTTATGGGGGACCTAATTATTCACTTGTTCTATTTTCTATGTAAAAGGTGATTGCGCTTTGTAAGGGTGGTCACACTCATGGTTTAGCACGCCTATTTTACTCCACATGGACCCTCTCTTTCTTATGCATGTACCACACTTTGGTCATGGACCCACAAAGATGATTCTAAATATGATCATTCAGTTTCATGTCTCCTAAAGCATTGTCATAGTTCATGAGGTAGTGCAAATATTCAGAGGCATTGGTCACATCCTCCAAGGAAAATTTGGGATTCTTTTGCACACATGGACATTCTCTACACATGCCACATTGGAGATATTAGAATGTTACTATTCTTTCATCATTTTTGGAGATGTCTTTTACATAGTTTGAGGGTTGTCCCATTATTTTGACGTCATTATTGTTATTGGAGGTTTTATGACCCATTTTTTTACTTAGAGGGTCACGCCTATGCTTATTGAAGGTGCCTTGACCTTAGATATGGACATGGTCATTCTTTGGAGACATATTTCAAGGATTTATGGATATTATTTGAGCATTCCTTGAGCACATTTTGTGGAGGCAGACCCCTTTTGAGATCATTCTCCACACTTTCATTAGAATGTTCCACTTGGAGGAGAGAAATGTTGGAGCTTTACTTGCTTGGGAGTCTAACCCGCCTTGTTTTGAGGCCTCTATGTCACCCTTTTCTTGGAAATTTTTACTTGGAGATCAAATTGACCCCATATTTAGCGGGATACTCCTCTTTTATGAGGGTTTCTATCATGTAAATCATATTTTCATTAGTCTCCGAGTTATGTGGATGAAAAGTCACTTTTATTTTATTTCCTTCACCTAGATTTAGGGAATAATGAATGGAAAGGATATATGAGCCTCATCTATAAATATAGGCCTTCCTCTCATTCCAAATGGTTGTAAATTATTGGAGATCAATTCAATCCATTAATAGAAGATATTTTAGTTGGTGTTTCTTGGTGTCGGTTCTTGGAGCTCTTTCTTTCTTGGTTATTCTTCTTGGTATTGCAAAGACTATTGTGAATATACAAGTTTCTGCTAAAGCTATAAAGATTGATCCATTGAGTAGTTTCACAACTACTTGGAAGGAGGATGTCTAAGGTTTGTATCTCTTCCATCTTCTTTAAAACTATTTGGTAAGTGTTTATCTCTTGTCTTGATTAGTTTTATGCTCCTTGGCAAGGGTTTTAAGTATTCTTTCCAATCTTTTGTTGATATTGTTGGAGAAGGTTATTCCCTTGAGGAAATCCTTCTTGTAGAGCCTTGGTTTTCATGGTTTTTCTTGATTAGAAAAGGGAATACTAGCCTTAAGGCACTAGTCTCCCACTCTAATCCATAAACATTGACTAACCTATTATTAGAGGGGCATATTTCTTAACCCCATAAACCCTAAGTGGAGACAAGGCACTAAGCTTAATTCCCAACAACCAACCAGAAACACCCTAAAAACTCAATTATTTTCTTTTGTTTCATATATACCATCAAAGAATATTTATTTATTTTCTAGTGCAAAGCTAACGGTTTACTTTCATTTTCTAGAAATTTTTGTCCAAGGGTTTATGGTAAATTTTTTATCTTTAACCCTAATACGAAAAAGTATCCCCACACATTTGTGCTTAAAGATTTTATCTAAAATTTTGTGGGATGATTTAAGAGGTTTATCAATTCTAGAAATTAAATTTTAGTGAAGAAAATTGGAATTGATCAAACCTTAAAGCTAGGGTTTAACCCTAAAATGTGGATTCTAACCCTACCCTAGCTTATATTTTACTTGTGGGTTTTTTATAAAGAATATCTAATGCTTTTTAATGGTCAAATTTTTCTCATAAGTACTTAATCGATAGTATTTTACATTTTGGAGATTTTTGGTGAATTACTAGGGGGATTCACCACCTCTCTTTGCAAGTTTGAGCTAATCGTGTGTTCATTTTTTATTTATACTTGAAATCATTCATTGCTGGTATTTTTTTTACATAGTTTAATCATTTCCCTAACCAAATTACCCAATGTTTATCATTACAAGTGCTTTTAGGCACACTTGGGGTACTTTTTCTCACCCAAAATATGCATTTTGTGTTATTTATCATATATCATCTTCTAGAATTTGTGTACAGCAGCAATCTGGTCCAATGTACAACATATAATCAATATATAACTCAATTATATCATTATTTCTTGGTTCATGTGATTAGATTTTACTCTTGTGTGGTAAAAGGTACTTGTTTCTTCATCCAAAGACTGACATCGTAGTACTGATTTATATTTCTATTGTAGCATATTTATTTTAGATATTGGCACTTAATCAATTAAATCCTAAACCTATTTAAATTGTGTTATTTATTTCCCTAGTCCTTAGTAGAATATTCTCAAAGCACGTGGTTACTCCATTGGCATTAGTTTATCTAACTATGTATTGAGGTGTGTGTTTTGGAAGTGACTTGTGTCATAAGCTATCTAGAGGCATTGTACATGTTTGTTTTTTTGGATTGGAATACCTCTTGTGGCTTCAATAAGATGGCCTAAAGTGAAGGGAAAACTATGCTATGGTGACATTGGTGTGTTTCCCATGTTATGCTTATCCCCATTAGCACCTCTACAAAGGTTGCTAGTTTGGGTGGTAAGATAATGCAATGCAAACATGACACAAATTAAACAAAGTTTTTTTAAAGTTGTAGTGTCATAAATATTTATTCAACCATGATGCAAACTTAACACAAAGATGACATAAAAAACACATCACGAAACTGTGATGCACACCCAGAAAAAAACTTTGACAAGGGGTTTGAGGGCTACAACAATGTTACAGCCTCATATTGTAGTAGTGTCTAGGAAGGTGATCCATCACATAAGATGGTAATTGTGAGGTAGTGTTTCATCATTGGGAAGGTCATGCATGATTATAGCACATAGGTGTACCACACAAGGCACCTCCTAGTGAGTAGGCATGTTTGAGTTCCCAAGTGCAAATTTCATATGTTGTATTTACTTTCAATACAACATGTTACTTGATTCGGTGGGAAAATTTTGAAACAATGAAAGACTACACTTCAAAAATTGTTGCATGATTCATATTTGAGAAAAAAGGTGACAATGTTTTGGTGTCCCTCAATCCTTGTAAGTGACCAAGGTATGCATTTTTTCAATTCTACAATCAAACCTTTAAATAAACAATTTACGATGCGCCATCAAAAAAGTACACCTTATCATATGAAAATGAATGGGAATATAGAATAATTTAACATGTATGGACATAAATATGAAATGTTGGGAGAGATGAATCAATCCCATTTGACAAGGCATAAGGGGTCTTTGAATTTCTTAGGGAATGAGTTCCCTAATTCTACATTCATTGTATTTCCTATGCTTTTGTATTATAGAAGGATTGCATAGGTTAGTAATAATTGAGTTGAGATTATTAAAATGTAATTGAATCTAATTGTTTAAGCAGATTCGAGAGTTGTGATGGTTTTGAGAGATCTTAGGGTGAGTAACATCCCTTAAGGATATTGAGGATTTGTAGGATCCTGAATATTTAAAGTTCTGAATTTCTTGAGTGATTTTGTGGATCTAGAGAAATCCTAGGAGTATTGTGTGGATCTAACCCTATTCGGTTTCAGAGTACTCTTGTTTAAGTATTGTAATCCTATAGAAGTAAAAAGAGGCCAATTTTGGAGAGGAATCAAGCTAGAGAGCAAGAAGGCAAGAATGCCTTATGTAAAAATCTATGTATAGTATGGGTACATTTGATTACTGAGGAAAAGAAACACTCTATTTCAAGTGTTATCCAAGAAAACTATGTTCATTGCTATAGGAATATCTATTTCTACATATCTAGTTATGAATATTTTGATTCTCTGCATATATATCTCTATATATATTGTGTTGCGGGTGTACTTTTAGGTTCCAAAAGAAGAGGATTGTGGCTAGAGGTTGATAGTAAAGAGATGATGAAAAATCCCTAATCGTATAAGTGCAGAGGAATATTTTGAGGAGATAATAAACCCCTACCATTCGAATTCCATTCGGATTCATCGAAGAACGTGATCTAGTGTTTGATCATGATAGGATCAACAATGATCATGTATCGTCAAATAGACATATCAACATGAGTCATTGATCAAGTGCATCTTGGCATAAATTCTAGAATTGAAGTTTGCATTGTATTTCAGAGGGGTGTGGTGTAAAGGAAAGGAGAAAACCATTTGCAAAGGTGGTTTCCCATAGTGGTTTGGCGCCAATGGATATATCATATGATCAAGCCTGAATTCATGTAGATATAAGGTAAGAACCCAATGCTCATTCCATACAAGTGCTATTTGGTTTTAGACTTTGGTTCTATCCCTTAGTCATGTGAACGCCAGGGCTAGAGTTAGAACCACACAAGGAATTGGACAAAGGACCTTATTTAAGCTCGTTACATTGGCTTTTTTTAAAGGATAGAAACCCACGTTCTAACCCTGTGTTTAATCGATATTGTTTATTGAAGAATTTTGGGTTCATTCGAGAAAAATAAAACCTGATTAAAATCCCATGGTGACATTGTGTCCATTGTGTGTATATAGAACATGTTACTTGAAGTTCATGTGGGAAAAGAGGATGAGTTTGAGCTCTTTTTTATTGAGTCTAAACTGAGGTATAATATTTGGGAAAATAATAAATCCACAGAATTTTTCGAGTATGACAAGATAATTTTATAATTGATCAATCTTGATCAGGATTTCTTTTAGAAATTCCAATGTTACATGTGGGGTATTAAAGAACATTGTTAAGAATTGGATACCTTGGTTTTAGAGCAAGGACAGTTAGTAGAGATCCTTGGAACACCTCATTGGAGGGTATAGCACAGCAGCCTGATGAAATTAGAACTTCCCATATTGTGGGTTGATAGACTAATAAAATCATTATTTTGGTATCAAAGCATATTAATGCTCTTTGAAACGATTGTTCATGGAAAATTCAATCAGAACATTGGAGTGAATCTTGCAGCAGTTCAGGATTGAACTCTTGAGGAAAATAACATTGATGTTCTTTAAGGTTATAGTGAGAGTATCTTACTTTGAGAGGAGATCATAGGAGAAGATGCAATAGGACATTGCAAACAGTGAACTAGATCAACAAGCATGTACAGAGGAGTGCATGAGAAAGGTAGAGACATTGTGAAAAGGATGTGGAAGACAATATCATGAATAGATATTGCAAGTTGGAGAAGACAAGGTATTGACATAAACTATGACAACTAGGAGAGTTGTAACAGAGAACCAGTGGTGTTCTTGAGTGAATGAGGAAGAGCATATGAGCTCTTAGAAGAGAAGAAGAAAGATTATGGAAAAGAACCTTGTAGCAGAGAGATGTGAACACTTTCAAATGGAATTGGAAGTACAAGAGGTTGTGATAGTTAATAATAAAAGAGAACAAGTACAGCTCTCAAAGGAAAGTGGGAAGGAGTGTATAATCCTGAAGAGCAAGGGAGTGCTCAAAAAGGAGGTTCTAAGAGAGAGAAACATAGGAATACCAGCATACTAGGCTAAGGAGAGGATTGGTGAGGTATCAAGTAGTAGGATAATGGAGAGATCTTGTTACATAGGTGACTGTAGCTCACAGTGGACAAGAGAATATCACAATAGATGTTGAATATGACTATTGATAATCATAGCATGGGTTTAGAGAAGAGCCACAACAAAAGAAAAAAATATGCCAAAGCAGTTGGCATAAGGAGAAGGATGAGTCAAGAGGATATTGACAAAGAAATGGTTGAGTTGAAGGCACAACTAAATAACATAGCACAACTATTACAGAGGGAGATCAATGAAAACCAGAGGCAAGGATGGAGTGTGAAGAAGAAAGTTAAGTGGCATGTGATGCAATTGTTTGCAAAGCAGTTGAGGAAGATATTGAAGGACTTGAAACATAGTTTGAGTGCTTGGACAAAGAAGGAGGAACTTATAGGAGTTGATTTCATATAGAGGTCACTGATAGAGAAAATAGTTCACTTCTGTGAACCAGAGCAAGGAGATATCCTTGGAGAGGAGGATAAGGAAGAAGAGAGACTTACTGCAAGTCTCATGAACTACTTGGAGAGTTTAGCTCGGCATGAGGATGTGTTGGTAGAGGCATCAGATGAGGCTAACAAGCATTATGTTTTTTAATCCAAAATATTGTGTATGATTACAAGTTGTGCAAGGGGAGAAGTAGGGAAATTATTTAAGACGTATGTCTTAGAGATTGATGAAGGTGGATAGATGCTTTTTAAAATCATAACAGCAGCACAGAATATGAATTTTGTTGATGGAATTAATCAGGATGAGGACTACACACATCATGTAATTCAAATTGTTAGAGAAGCAAATGTTGAAGGAGAAAGTATGATGAAGTTCTCAGACCAGCACAAGGAAGCAATGCCAAAAAAATCATATGAGAGACTTGATGAGTTTCTCATAGAGAATTTGAGGGATGTTGCATTGGAGCAAGGAAAAATGATGCTGGAAGAATCAGGAAATGAAGAAAGTGAAGGCAGACATAACCAAAGATCTATCGTAAAGAAGGAAAATACAACATTGTCCCATGAAAATGATGAAGACCATTTCAGTCAAGTTGTGCAGTCATGAAAGAATAGTTGAAAGAACCTGTTGTTGCAGTAAGAAACACAGAGATGATTCATGAATACATCCTTGAAGAGAAAGATATTAAAGGACAACATTTAAACACAATCATGACAAATGAGGAACTAAGGTTGTTACAAGAGTGGCTAGAGAAACCTAAAGAGGAAGAAGACTACATGATAGTTGTAGACACATAACACTCAAAGATGCTTAGTTGCAGCATGGGGAAAGAAGAATTTTAGGACCAAGACAAAGGATTGTCTTGTGAAGATGAGATTCTGCCACATACATAGCATAATTATGCAAATCAAAATATTGTCTTCAGATACAATGACTATGAAGGTAACCAGGAGACTACCAAGGAGGATACAAAAGTTCAAAGAAGATATTGTGTACTAGAAGGAGTAGAAAACTACCTAAGAAAGGAAGATAGACATGAAGGATTAACAGTAATTCTTTTGACATATGAGGAGGTATTGGAACAACAATTGTTTTTCTATGACATGTTTATTTATTGTGCGGGTGCAGAAAAGAAGGATAGCTTGGAAAGAAGTCAATCTTGTGTCACGAGGAAAGGAGAATGGAGGAGACAATTGAGTGTCTCAACCATTTCTAGAGGGATGCAAGTTATAAGACATATCTTGAAGGAAAGTGCAGACTTATAAGAGTATTCCCATGGACATTGAAACATCAGGAACAATAGTGAGTATTCTATTGCAGCAAGATAAACAATAGAAGTAATGGCAGCAACAATACTAACTTTTAGTGAATATTTGCAGCTGAAATTTTGCAGTAGTGTTGAACACCAGCAAAGTACAAAGATGGAAAAAGAGATTAAAGAGATGAGGATATTGATGATGCAAGTTTCCAAGAGGAGGTAGGCAGAAGTAAGAACAACAGGTTGGACTAGAGTACAAATGATTGTACAATTTTGCATCAGCCGGGAAGATGGTGCATTGCAACATCATGTGTGGGATCTAGGAAAGTTGTTGGCAGTAGCAGTGCATAAAGACAACAAAGTGAGAGGAAAACAACATCATCAATTTTGGGATCTTGGAGGAGTGGATAAAATGAAGACACGTGACCAGGAGGTCATGAAAAAAATTTCAACCCTAGAAGTATGATGCAGGAGCAATCTAGCTCCAAAATCAATCCCATTTGGCAAGGCCTAAAGGGTCTTTGATTTTCCTAGGGAATGATTTCCCCAATTCTATATTCATTGTATTTCCTATGCTTTTGTATTCTAGATGGATTTAATAGGTTATTAATAATTGATTTGAGAATATTAAATTATAATCGATTCTAATTGTTTAAGCAGATTCAAGATTTGTGAAGGTTTTGGGAGATCTTAGGGTGAGTAAGATCCCTTGAGGATATTGAGGATCTGTAGCATCCTGAAAATTTGAAGTTGTGGATTTCTTGAGTGATTTTGAGGATCTAGAGAAATCCTAGGAGTATTGTGTGGATATGAACCTATTTGGTTTTAGAGTACTCTTGTTTAAGTATTGTAATCTTGTAGAGGTAAAAAGAGGCCAATTGTGGAGAGGAATCAGGCCAGAGAGAAAGAAGGTGAGAATTACTTATGTAAAAATCTATGTACAGTATGGGTGCATTTGATTAATGAGGAAAAGAAACACTTTATTTCAAGTGTTACCCAAGAAAACTTTGTTCATTATTATAGGAATATGTATTTCTACATGTCTGGTTATGAATATTTTGATTCTCCGCATATATTGTGTTGCAAGTGTAATTGTAGGTTCCAAGAAAAGAGAACCATGGCTAGAGGTCGACAGTAATGAGATCATGAAAAATCCCTAATTGTATAAGTGAAGAGGAAGATTTGGAGGAGATAAGAAACCCTTGTCATTTTAATTCCATGCGGATTCATCGAAGAACGTGATCTATTGTTGATTACGATAGGATCAACAGTGATCATGTATTATCAAATCGACAGATCAACAGGAGTCGTCGATCGAGTGCATCTTGGCATAAAATATGGAATTGAAGTCTGCATTGGATTGCAGAGGGACATGGTGTAAAGGAAAGGAGAAAACCATTTGCAAAGGTGTTTTCCCATAGTGGTTTGGCGCCAATGGATATAACATATGATCAAGACCGAAGTCATGTAGAGATAAGGTAAGCGTTTGGCGCTCATTGCATACAAGTGCTATTTGGTTTTAGACTTTGATTTGAGCCCTTAGTCATGTGAACATTGGGGATAGTGTTAGAACCACACAAAAAATTGGATAGAGGACCTTATTTAAGCTCCTTACACTGGTTTTTTAAAGGACAGAAACCCATGTTATAACCTCTGTTTAATCGAGATTGGTTATTGAATAATTTTGGGTTCATTCGAGACCAATAAAACCTAATTAAAATACTATGGTGACATCATGTCCATTGTGTGCATATAGAACATGTTAATTGAAGTTCCTATGGGAAGAGAGGATGATTTTGACGCCTATTTTATTGAGTCTAAACTGAGGTATAAGATTTGGGAAAAGAATAAAGCCAAGGAATGTTTCAAGGAGTATGATAGGATAATGTTATAATTGATCAATCTTGATCAAGATTTTAGAAATTGCAATGTTACATGTGGGGTATTAAAGAACATTGTTAAGAATTGGATACCTTGGTTTTAGAGTAGGGACAGTTAGTAGAGATCCTTGGGACACCTCATTGGAGGGTATAGGGAATCCTGGTGAAATTAGAACTTCCCATATTGTGGGTTGATAGACCAAGTTGCTCATCACCATTAGAGAAAATTTGAGGTCTAAAAGGGGCCTCCTAAGAAAAATTGTAAAAAAAGAGTTATGATTTTTTAAAGGGAAAGAAATAAAACTACTTTTTTAAATCATATTTTCAATTTACCTCTTATATGTTTACTCGTATTTCAAGTCTAGGCACTCATTAGATGTGGAACTAAATTTCGCATCCAATGAGTATCCACTCTGCATACTTTTGATAGATCCATTGTGAGATAAACTAGAAATACATGAAAAAAATGTGTTCCTTTTCAAGAAATGCATTTTTTCATGGTTTTTATAGTTTATCTCACTTGTTGGATGGGGAATTTAATTATGAATACAACAAGTGCCTACACATGAAATTTGAGTAAATATATAAGGAGATAAGTTGAAAATACAATTAAAAAAATAGTTTTCTTCCTTTCCCTCCAAAAATATTCACCCTTATGGTTGACATCATCATCTTGAATTCTATTGGTTCTTTTAAAGTTGATTTTGATAGTACGTTTGTTTAGACCCATTTTTACCTCAAAATTCCCCTAGTGTAGGATGAGATAGTTCCTACATTTTGCTTGGCTTACTTCACAACTTGCAATATATTAACCAAGTATACACCATTCCATTTAGTCTATGGTAAAGAAGTAGTTATTCCCATGGAGTTTGTGGTACCCGGCTTACGATTACACACCTTCTTTGGATAACATGTCTACTTCCTTGTTTATGTCCCTGCAAACATGAGAAAAATATATATGAGTGAAGGTTGATTGCAGGTTCGTAATATCAAGAAACAATGATTGCAGAGTGAAGTTCCTCAAAGTGAATTATCCTTCCATCCATTGTATAACAAGAAGTTAATCTCCAAAAAATTGAATTTGAGTAACTTTATTTTCTTATGCCAACATCAGAACTAGTTTTAGAGCCATAAGTTCACAAAATCTATTTTTTCATGACCTATGCTTTCTTTGAAGGAGATACGATGGCTTGAGGAAATATGGATAATTCCCCCATCCCCACCTCTAGGGGGGGTTTCTTGAGTTGCGCCATCAAAGAAATCCCATGGAATCTCCTTATTTATGACTTCTTCAGCATATTGTTTAAGGGATTAGGTTTATGTGAATTAGGGGAAAGCATAGAGTATATTTAATATTTGGATAATTTATTTTAGAGGTAGGGTATCCACTTCATCAAATATTTTGGAGTTCCTAGACAACCAAATTCTCCAAGCAATAGAAAGAGAAAGAGTTATGTACCTCTTAGCTTCCTTGTTCTGACACCACTCTATGATGGATTCTTCAATGGTGTTCCCTCTCCATGCATTATGAAGGCCTTTCAATCCTTCTATCTCCATCCAAACATACTTTGATTAAGAGGAATATGATGAGATGTAATTTTGTTTCAATGTGAATCTCATGGAGGCAACACCTACATGGGCCTTCAAAGCTTCTTTTTGGCAGAATGTCCCACGTTAGCACTTTGTTGTTTAGGAGGAGCCACATAGACGTTTTGTATTTAGCTAGGTATTTGAATTTCTAGATGATTTTTCACCACTAGGTTGGTGGGTTTTCACTTCCCTCTGTTGCAAGTGCTTTATATCCTACTCTCAATTCATAGCCCCTGGTGGGGTTCAAATACCATATCAGTTGGTCTTCATCATCACTTATCCTAAGAAATAAATTTTTAATATTAACTATGAAGTCCTTCCAAATTTATTAATTCTATTCTATAAGCCCTATTTCTCTCCAAGACAACTAATGGTGTTGTCTTCTATTGTCATTGGTTCCTCTTGCAATTTTTCTCAAGGTGTTATATCCTTTGCTTTTTAGTTCATGAATGTGAGGAACTGTTAACTTGAAAGAATCCTTGATTTCTATCCATGATGGTTCAAGTCCTAATTGGACCTTATCTCCCTTCCCAACTCACTAGGCTAGCCAGTTTCCAATCAAAGGGAAGGTCGAGATAATTGCTTTTCAAATAATTGAGACATTCTGGGATTTTTTTAACAGGTTTTCTTACACAATATTCCATAGTTTTTGGAGCTATGTATTTATCCTTTATGACCTGAAACCATAGTCAGGAGCCTTGAAGAATATCTCAACATATTTTGCAGCTAATGCCTTTAAGAATATGAATATATTATAAAGGCCCTATCCTCCTTGATATTTTGGAATGAACCCAAGGCCCCATCCTTATTTCTCTAGACCAAATGAACCGGTAACATTATTTCCTAATTCGGTCTAAAAAACCTTTCAATGTCCAAGAGAGGGACATCTAGTAAAATAGAATGGATTGAAGAACAACTTTGATGAGGACTAGTCAACCTCCTCTGGAGAGATCGATTGCACCGATTATTAAACTTTTTTCCACATTTTCTATCAACCACTACTAGTCACCTTTTTAATACAAGTTACCCTTCAGGTGAAATCCTAAATATTTCAATCCAACATCAAAATAAACTACAGGAAATGGAAAAATATGAGAGATATGAGTTGTTTCTACCTCTAAGAGGATGTAGAAGGAAATCATTGATTTTTTTGAGTTGATATTCATACTAATTGCTTCATAGAAAAGGTTGATTGTATCTTTTATTTTTTCAACCATTCTTCGAGTAACATCATAGAAGATAAGAATGACATATACAAAAAGTAGATGAGAAACATAACAATATTTTCCCATGGTTATACCTTTGAAATTTCCATTTGTTGAATACACCTTTAGGGTTGTGATAATCCCTTCTACTTTGAGTAGAAAAATATGAGGGGACAGAGGGCATACATGTCTAGCCCCTCTTTCTAGTTTGAAGAAAGGAGATGTGTGTTGGAATATTCAGCAATACTTAGAGGGGGTTGAATCGGTATTGGACATATTTTAACCATGTTTTCCTTTTAACATATTAACTTATCATCACATAGTCAATCATAAGCAATGCAGAGAGTTAACCATAACACAAAGACACAATACACAAATATTTTATGTGGAAACCCAATAAGGGAGAAAACCACGGAATGATTTTCTTATTTTAATCAAGAGTTACATTCTTTACATAATTCAACATATGAGGGACACCATTTCCTTTAGTAAGCACCCACTTACAACTTTTCAAGCACCAACTTGACAGGCTCCAACCTATTGAGAAGATAAGGACACCAATCCTCATTGTAAGCACCCACTTACAGTCTAAAAGCACCAACTTGCCAAGAACCAACCTATTATGAGGATGAATGACACCAATCCTCTCTGTAAGAATCCACTTACAATCTGAAAGAATCAACTTGTTGGAGATGCCTATCCCCTTTCAATGTTTTGCAAGCACCCACTTCCAGGAGACACTAATCACCTTTCAATGTTTTTCAAGCACCCACATACAGGAGACACCAATCCCCTTTTAATGATTTGCAATCACCCACTTACAATAGACTCCAATACCCTTAATAATATATGTTTCTAATCTTATCATATTTCTAATATTATCTCTACAACTTGATATGCAACACTTTGATCTAGATACTTAGCTACCCATTTTGCACTATGATTTTCTACAGTCTAATTTCTAGCACTATGATCTCCTGAAGTCTGATTTCCAACACTCTAATTTATTCAATCTAATATTCATATAGATTTTTTATTTATGTAGTTGATATTTCTATAGCTCTATTATTCCTATAGCTACTATTCATGTAGTTGTCATGCAATTCTCAAGGTTTTCTAGATTGGCATATAATGTATAGGTACTCTATTTTGTATTTACACAAAATATCTGCTTCTTTGGATATGTCCATGTAAATCGTCATGCTCTCAAACCTTCTCACAACATAGATTTTTTAAAAACTCATCAAGGCTCCCAATACAAAGCCATTCCTCACACCTCACAGCATTGCATAATTACTTCATTACAATCATTGATATTTGCATCTTTCAAGTTCAATAATAGTATATATTCAAAGCTAAATCACATACCTTTCACATTTCAATTTAGGTTCATAAACCCTTATGCAATTTCTCTCAAATATTCATAAACCCTTATGTATTTTGTATCAGATCGCATCCCTCAATTCAGCACTTTCTATTTCTTTTATGAACTATGACCTTGGATTTTCTTCTCTGTGTTTTATTTATGGCTTGACTCAATGATCAAATATTCCTCCACGCCATCAAAGATCAATAGAAATACACCTATGTGAACTTGTAATACCCCTGTTTCCCCTAGTTTCTAAATAAAACTATAATTGGCCAAGAGACTATGGAGGACTAAATATGTGTGAATGTTTGATTTGATGAACCTTTGTATAAAAGGGTCAATTTATGAATTTTTTGTTATTAATAGAAATTGGATATGTGTTGCACCATTATTGAAAGGGGGGATTTTTCCAAAATAGACCATGGATGCTATGAGAGAGATGGTGAGGGAAACCAAGAATGGTTGATATGACCCTCACCAAACCAGTACCTATTGGGTGTAATTGCTCAACAGTCCTCTGACCCAGAAATGAATTACCAGTCAGGTTGGTAGTTGGAAGGCCATCCTCAAGAGTCAATGAGGAGATGGGGTGGGGTACCCATATGTAAGGATTCCAGGCATGACCACGAATTGGGGATTCGCGCTCACGCAACCTTGATGAGGAAGGCAAGAAAGGAGGTAATTTGGGGGACAGAGATAGATCTGCAAGGAAGCAGAGTAGAGAGAACAATATGAAGAAGAGAAGAGAAGCATGTTTTTTACTCTGGAGTTGAGCGAAAAAATGAGAAGCAATCTTGTTTTGGCTGTAAGAATCCATGGGCAGGGTTTCACTACAAGCTGATAAACAAGGCTGATGAGTGACTGAGGAAGTACTCGTGCAGACCTCCTTACTTGGAGTAGAGGAAACCGGTTGCCAATTTCTTGTGGGAGGAGGAGAGTAACCTTTGTCCCTGACTCTTGTGGAACAAGGAGAAAGAATCTCTCTCAAAGCATCATGGTCTATCTCGGGGGTGGCCAGTGGTAAATCCATCAAGAGTAGTTGTGCCTATGGTTAGGAGGAAACATGCACCCCTTTCAGTTGTTGCTTCACATTCTTTATTTCTGATAAGTATTATCATACTCTATGTATATATATTGGATGCGATGATGGAATGTCTATGTTTATGGTTAAGACTTTCAGTATTTGAACAGCTACAAGAAATTCTCATTTACTTATGTAAAATTCTATATCTATATGGTCTTTGATTTATCTCAGTTTACCTGCTAGAGATTCATGGGATGTGAATCCGCAGGAGAGTCGGGGTAGGAGTAATTAAAATTTCTAAGTCTTGTTGAGCCTCTGAGTTTGCCTTAGCGGGAATATCAAGTTCAAACCTGGCAGAGAAGGGTGATCCCTTCAGACTATCCACCCATCTGACCGAGGGCTCATGCCCATGTTCTTAACCCATTTTCTGCTAAAAGGATTAGCGCTTAGCCCACAAGAATTTCCAAAGGACCCATATGACCAGGGTCTAGAAACCATGTGCTAGTCTGAAAGGTGCTATCCCTTTTGACTTCGAGACATCGGAACTTATGATTCCACAATCCTCGAAAACAACCGAAGTCACGAATTGATGAGGGTTGTAGATCTGGGAATCCAGTGAAGATCTCTCTCAGTCGTTAGATCGGACTTAGGAAGGGTAATGTTAAGTGCTTCGACGAAGTGCTACTTCGAGAGAATAGGGGTGGTCGAGCACCGAAACTCTCGAATGCCAGAGTTGTGAAGTTCATCGGGATCATCGAAAGTGGAGGGACATGTGTCCCCAGATCAACAGCTATATGGAATTTCGGGTATTCGATGGTATAGGGACGTGCGAGTTTCCTCGGAGTTCTGCAAGCCAGAGTAAATATTGGCTGTGAATGTTAGGTACACATGGCAATAGATCTGACGTGGTTCGGAGAGGAAGTTAGAAGTTACACACTGAAACTCCCGAATGTCGAACTTCCAAAGTGGCGTGGACCGTCGATCCTCGGATCCTTCGAGATCCCTCTCAGTCGTCAATCTAAGGAACCCCGCTCGACTTCCCAACCAACCAGGAAGGCATCGTGGAGCGACACGTGGCCCCTAATTGTCCCCTATCAAATGTTTTATGTTGAACTAGAGTTGTTGGATGAGAGGATACATGGCACTAGATCCGAGAGTCCGGAGAATTGGTACTCCAGAGGATCTTGGCCAAGAGTTTTCAAGGTATGAAAATCCCCAAAGTCATGAATGACAAAATGAATCTCATTAGTTGATAGGTAAAGGACACATGGCGCTAGATCCAAGAGTCTGGAGACTTGGCTTTTTAGGGGATTTGTGACATGAGGAGTTGTGAAGTCTGAAACCCCTAAGTAATGGAGGTCGTGGATATGAGGACTACGTGGACTCTTACTGACCGTGAGATCAAAGGGTTGGGAAGATATCAGTTCAAGATGATGTGGCATCCTAAAGTCATTCAAGGTGACATGGACCCACATTATGCGTGCCACATGTCACCCAGATATGGACGATTCATAGACCCCTTATGCCTATTAGAGCATGACACATGTCACCCCTATTGAGGACATGTGTCACCTCTGGCCCTCACTATGTATCATCTTTTGGTTCATTCCCACCTGGCCAACGTGGTTGGTGATGTGTTCGGGACTCCGAGAGTCTAGATAACTTCGGGAGTTTGGAATATTTTGGGCATGATACAATATAGGAACGTTCAACGTAAAACGTTGAATGTAGATGATCGAAGGGCCAAGGCCACATGGTGATATTTTGGGACTCTGGGAGTCTGCATAAATTTGGGAGTTTGGAAGATTTGGGCATAGTATGGTAAATGGATGTTCAACGTCGATCGTCAATCAGCGAACGTATAACGTTCAACGAAGATCACCGAAACACCGAAAATGTAGGATGTCATTTGCCGATTGTCGATCGTCAAACACCCAAAAGGGACATTCAACGCAAAACATCGAATGTTGATCGTTGAAGGGCCAAGGCCACGTGGCGATATTTCAGGACTTCAGGGAGTAAGAAAAAGGGGCGTTCGACGTCGAATGCTGAAGACCCCAACTAATAACGCCCGAGTAAATTTGGTAGGCAATAACTTGCAGACCAGAGCTTGGATTTTAGTGCGGTGGAGATCATTAGAAATCTCATGGCAAGAAGTAGCCGATGAAGATCCTGGAATCAGGACTTGAGATAGTTAGGAAAGCCAAAATTTTGATGCCCCACCCCTTAAAAGAATATCTAGGGGTCGGGTGTGTTACAAATTGGTATCATAGCATGGCAACAACACTTGGCCTTCTTGGGCTCATGCATGAGTTGCATAAAATTATTAATAGATAACTTTATGGGGTAACACCCTACCTTACTCCCCTCCTATAAGAAACTTATTTGAACCTCTACTAAAGAGAGGGAAGAAACCTTCTATTGTTAATAGATGTTTTGGAAGTTTGCACTGTATGTTGCTAATATTTCCAAATAAAGAAGCTGACTTCACCCTAAAATGATATGTGTTGTTCATGAATTGGTATATTAGTAACTAACAGAAAATGTTTTTTCAACACTCAAGCAGTCAGTGAACAGCGGGAAAACTACAATGTAAGGAATGGTGACACACCATGAGTTGGGGGAGAGCTGCCACAATAGAGAGGAAGAATCCGATGAAAGGAGGGTGGTGGAAACCCCTCCATATTTGGCTGAAACTGTAAGAAGCCTCATGGAAGAATTACAAAGTTATAAGGATGAAAATGAAAGGCTAATAAAGGATAAGGAAAAATAGACTGAAATTAATGCAGTCCTACTGCAAAGTCTATCAGATATACAAATACAACTACAACATGGTCCACCTTCTAGTCATGTGGATAGGCACCATACTAAGAAAAATCGAATTCCACCTGAGATACAAAAGCATGGTCTGGAAAGTGTCCACACCAGAAGGAGAACCTCAAGGAAGGCCCAACATTTAGTCAAGAGACACTCATCGGAATGTCTCTCTGAGGACACTGACAACTCCAAGTAATCTTCTAGTGGAAAAACTAGTTCCCATTCTCAAAAGAGAGGAAAGAAGAGGAAACATTACAAGAGTCGTGACCCTAAAGAATTCAAGAAAGACAAACCACCCACCTTAAATGAAGAGATTAAAAAGGGGGAAGAAGAAGAAGTTTGGCTACTCATCCTAAATAAGTACTTTAGAGTTCATGACTACTCTGAGAACTTAAAGGCTCGGATAGCCATTTTCAACCTGAATGGGAAAGCTTCCATTTGGTGGGAGGACCTTAGGAATGTGAAAGGAATCCATGAGAAGGACTTGTCATGGAAACAATTTGAGAAATACTTCAAGAAGAAGTATTTGTCAGAAAAGTACTTTGATGATAATACCAAGGAGTTCAATGAACTCAAGCTGGGATAACTCACCATAGATGAGTATATCAACAAATTTCTCAAGTTGATGAGGTATGTGCCCTACATAAAGGATGAAAAGGTAAAGATGCAACAATTTATTAGTGTATTAACTCAGTACTACTGGGATAGAATTGAGTTTGATGATCCAAAGACTCTAGAAGATACTCTTCGAAAAGCAAGGTATTGCTATCAGCAATTCAAGAATAAGGCAAAACCCCATGAAGACTAGAAGAAGAAAAACAATTCAGGATTCAAGAAGAAGGGGTTTAAATCCTTGAGATTTAAAAAACATGGGAAGAGCTCTAGGATGAGCCTTCCTACCAGAAGTGTGGATCAACAAAATTTTCCATCCAAGAGTGGAAATAAACCATTCAGAGAAGTTCCAAGTAAGACCGATAACACGAAGAGAGAACCCTTGAAATGTTGGGGTTCTGGAGAGGAACATCTGTTGAGGGATTGTCTACATAGGAAATAGAACAATGGGATGGTCTACAACATCCAAGAGACTACCACAGTCAATGATGTGGCTAGGAGCATGCCACAAATTTATGCAGCCTTGGATAATATACAAGTTGACCATCAAGCTTCAGTGGTGGAGATGGAAGGTACGATTTCCAACCATCCTGTTTCCATTTTAATTGACCTCATTTCTAATTTGACTTATGTTGCCCCTCAAAATGTTGAGAAATGTAAATTGCAACAAGTTAAACATGTTAAATCATGTATGGTACAACTAGCCACTGGAAACAAAAGAAAAGTAACATAGGTCATACCAGCATGCCAATTCGCTATAAGTCAGTTGCCCACCCAAGCAAACCTTAACATACTTCCTTTAGGATCATATGACTTGTTGATTGGCATGGACTGGTTGGCTGCCCAAAAAACCAAGTTGGACTGTTACAATAAAACTTTGGGGTGTGAAAATGAAGAAGGAAGAAGGGTAACCCTACAAGGGATTCAAAATCCAGTCTCAGTGAGACAAATATCATCCCTCCAAGTGAAGAAGTATTGCAGAAAGGGATGTCCCTTGTATGCAATACAAGTACTAAACTCTGTTGAGAATGACAAACTTTTCCTAGAGGACCATCCCTTATTAAGAGAATATAAATATGTATTCCCAAAAGAGGTACGAGGTCTACCTCCAAGAAGGAATATTGACTTTTCAAAAGAACTTGTACCAGGAGCAGTGCCAATGTCTAGAACACCCTATAGAATGAGTACACCAGAGCTAGTTGAGCTCAAACTACAGCTGAAGGAGATGTGGTACAAAGGATACATTCATTCTAGTGTGTCCCCATGGGGAGCAACGGCCTTGTTTGTGAAAAAGAAAGATGGCACACTCAGATTATGCATAGATTATAGACAACTCAATAAGATGACCATCAAGAATAAGTATCCCTTGCCAAGGATCAATGACTTGTTTGACTAATTAAGGGGTGCCGCAATCTTCTCCAAGATTGAATTGAGGTTTGGATACCATCAGGTCCGAATTAAAGATGAATACATCCACAAGACAGCCTTTACGACAAGATATGGTCACTATGAATTTGTGGTGGTGTCATTTGGGCTTACCAATGCACCAGCCACTTTTATGTTCTTAATGAATAACGTATTCAAAAAGTTCTTGGATGGGTTTGTGTTGGTTTTCATTGATGATATCCTAATGTATTCAGAGAATAGGGAAGAACATGAAGAACATCTCAAGCTATTACTCCAAGTACTAAGAGAACATCAGCTCTATTCTAAGCTTAGTAAGTGTGACTTTTTCTAGAAACAAGTCCATTACTTAGGCCATGTTATTTCTGAGGAAGGAGTGACAGTTGATCCTGACAAGATTAAATCCATCATGGATTTTCCTACCCCAAAGGATGTATCTAATATCAGATCCTTTATGCGCCTAGCAGGATACTTAGGAGCTTCATAAAGGGATTCTCCAAGATTGGTTGCCCAATCACCTCCCTTCAAAAAAAAGGGGGTTAAATTCATTTGGACATCAGAACGTGAAGAAAGATTTCAAGAGATGAAATACCTTCTAACCAATGTGCATGTACTGAATATTGCAAACCCAAACAAGGACTTTCTTGTGTGTACAGATGCCTGCAAGGAAGGTCTTGGAGGATTCCTTATGCAAGAAGGACATGTTATTTGCTATGAATCCAAAAAATTGAATGAGCATGAAGTAAATTATGTGACCCATGATATGGAATTGGCTTCCATCGTGCATGCCTTAAAAATGTGGATGCATTACCTTTTAGGTAGAAGATTTGTACTTATGACGGACCATAGTGGGTTAAGGTATTTGTTTGACCAACCAAAACTCAATGTGAGAAAAGTTAGGTGGATGGCTCTCCTTAGTGAGTTTGATTTTGAGATCAAACATAGAAAAGGAAAGGAAAATAGGGTGGTCAATGCCCTTAGTAGAAGTATGAAAATAGTTCACTTGGAAGTTGTAAGCGCCATTGAATCAGATATCAAAGAGAGGGTCAAAACAACACAAGAAACAGATGCATTTTTCAAGACCGTGACATCATACCTAAAGCAAGAGCCCATAGGGATGAAGTACGAAGGCTATCGGATGCTTAATGATGGTCTGCTGACTTACAAGGGAATATTGTATATTCCAAATTTTGACGACTTAAAGAGGTTCATAATGGATGAACTACACAAAATACCATATATTGGTCATCCAAGTTATTAGAAAATGATCACGACTACTAGGAAACTATTTTATTGGCCCAGACTGAAAAAGGACATAGTTGATTACTTAAATAAGTGTCTATATTGTCAACAATTCAAGGAAGAGCACCAACACCCAGCATGGTTGTTGCAACCCCTACTAATTCCCGAATGGAAATGGGAAACCATCTCCATAGATTTCATCATAGGATTACCAAGATCAACCAAACAGAACGACGCCATCATGGTAGTTGTGGACAAACTGAGCAAGGTTGATCACTTCATACCTGTCAAGTCAACTTGAAAGGAAATATATATTTCCATCATTTTCATGAAAGAGATATTTAGAATGCATGGCGTGACAAAGGAAATTATATCTAACAGAGATACAAAATTTACTTCAAAATTTTGGAAATATCTGTTTGTTGGTTTTGAAACAAAATTTCTCTTTAGTACAGCCTATCACCCTCACAATAATGGGAAGACAAAGAAGGTAAACCAAGTATTAGAAGATATGATGAGGATGTACGTAATGCATCAACCCAAGAAGTGGGAGGACTACCTACCACTGGTAGAGTTTTCCTATAACAATGGCTATCAAGAGTCATTAAAAATGGTCCCTTTTGAATCCCTCTATGGAAGACAATGTAACATTATAATCAATTGGAAAAACCCAGTAGACAAAGTTGCAATCGGGCCAGATATGCTAAAGTAAATGGAACAACAAGTAATTCATATCAGACAAAATTTGAATGCCTAGGATAGAAAAAAGAGCTATGCATACATGAAAAGGACCCCTAGAGAGTTCAAAGAAGGGGATCATGTGTATCTCTGAGTTAGACCCAGGAAAATATCTTTGAGGATGGGAGTTTGTGCCAAGGTGGCACCTCGGTATTTTGGACCCTTTGAAGTTTTGGATAGAGTGGGACCAATAGCCTATTACCTATCACTTCCTCCCACGGTGAAGGAACATAATGTTTCCCATGTTTCTTTATTAAAGAAGTATGCACATGATTCTAATCATATTATTGACTAGTCTCTGATTCATGTGGAACCCAAGGGATAATTCCTTCCAGAACCTCAATGCATAATAGACAGGAAGGAAACCCCACTCAGGAACAAAACCATTGCACAGGTCAAGGTGCAGTGGAAACAATTTGGCCTAGATGAGGCTACATGAGAAATGGAGGATGCCATGAGACAGGCATAACCATTTTTGTTTACTTTTGTACATATAGAGCACATCGGAAAATAGAACATCGAGGACGATGTTCCTTTAAGGGGTAGGGGATTGTAATACCCCTATTTCCCCAAGTTTGTAAATATAAATATAATTGTCCAAGAGACTATGGCGGACTAAATATGTGTTAATATTTTTTTGTTATTAATAGAAATTGGATATGTGTTGCACCACTGTTGAAAGGGGGGAGTTTTCCAATATAGACCATGGATTTTATGAGAGATATGGTGAGGGAAACCAAGAATGGTTGAGATGACCCTCACCAAACCAGTACCTATTGGGTGTAATTTCTCAACAGTCCTCTGACCTAGAAATGAATTAACAGTCAGGTTGGTAGTTGGAAGGCCATACTCAAGTGTTAATGAGGAGATGGGGTAGGGTACCCATTTGTAAGGCTTCCAAGACTGACCACGAATTGGGGATTTGTACCCACACAACCTTGCTAAGGAAGGCAAGAAAGGAGGTAATTCAGGGGACAGAGATAGAACTGCAAGGAAGTAGAGTAGAGAGAACAAGATGAATAAGAGAAGAGAAGCATGTTTTTTACTCTGGAGTTGAGCGAAAAACTGAGAAGCAAGCTCATTTTGGGTGTAAGAAGCCATGGGCAGGGTTTCTCTACAAGATTATAAAAGAGGTTGATGAGTGACTGAGGAAGTACTTGTGTAGACCTCCTTGCTTGGAGTAGAGGAAACCGGTTGCCAATTTTTAGTGGGAGGAAGAGAGTAACCTTTGTCCCTAATTGTTGTGGAGCAAGGAGAAAGAATCTCTCTCAGAGAATCGTGGTCTAGCTCAGGGGTGGCCAATGGTAAATCTATCAGGAGTGGTTGTGCCTATGGTTGGGAGGAAACATGCACCCCTTTCAACATTCGCTTCACATTTTCCATTTCTGATAAGTATTATCATACTCTGTGTATATATATTGGATGTGATGATGGAATGTCTATGTTTATGGTTAAGTCTTTTAGTATTTGAATAGTTACTAGAAATGCTCATTTTCTTTTGTAAACTTTTATATCATATGTCCTTTGATTTATCTCAGTTAAGTTGCTAGAGATTCATGGGATGTGAATTTGCAAGAGAGTCGGGGTAGGATTAACTAAAACGTCTAAGTCATGCTGATCCTTTGAGTTTTCCTTAGCGGGACTTTCAAGTTCAACCATGTGGGAGAAGAGTGATCCCTTCGGACTATCCACCCATATGACTGAGGGATCATGCCCATGTTCTTAACCCATTTTCTTCTAAAAGGATTAGCACTTAGCCCATGAGAATTTCCAAAGGATCCATGTGACCGGGGTTTGGGAACCTTGCGCTAGTCCGAAAGCAGCTAGCCCTTTTGGCTTCAAGAGTTCGGAACTTATGATTCCACAATCCTCGAAAACAGTCGAAGACCGAAGTCGTGAATTGATGAGGGTCATAGATCTAGGGATCCAGTGGAGAGATCTCTCAGCCGTTAGATCGGACTTAGGAAGGGTAGCGTTAAGTGCTTCGGCGAAGTGCTACTTCGGGAGAATAGGAGTGGTCTAGCACCTAAACTCCAGAATTTCATAGTCGCGAAGTTCATTGGGACCATTGAAAGTGGAGGGAAACATGTCAATAGATAAATGATTGTCTATAAGTTCAGGTATTCGGCGGTATAGGGATGCACGATTTTCCCCAAAGCTCTCCAAGCCATAGCAAATCCTATCCATGAATGCTAGGTACACGTGGTGATAGATCTGACATGGTCCGGAGAGGAAGCTGGAAGTTACACGTCGAAACTCCCATGTCAAATATTGTCTGTTGAACTACAGTCGTTGGATGAGAGGATACGTGGAACTATATTCGAGAGTCCGGAGACTTGGTACTCTGGAGGATCTTGGCCAAGAGTTTTCAAGGCATGAAAACTCCTGAAGTCGAGAACAGCAAAGTGAATCTCAGTCGTTGATAGGTATAGGACACTTGGAACTAGATCCGAGAGTCTGGAGACTTGATTCTTCGTAGGATTTACAACATGAGGAGTTGCGAAGTTCAAAACCCCGAATTAATGGAGGTCGTGGATCTGAGGACTATGTGGACTCTTATT
>JASDQU010735571.1:126384-147681 GCA_032191745.1 Picea mariana | reverse complement strand
GGGACTCTGGGAGTCTGGATAAATTTGGGAGTTCATAAGATTTGGGCACAGTATGGTAAATGGATGTTCAACATCGATCATCAATTGGTGAATGTAGAACGTTCAACGAAGATCACTGAAACACTGAAAACGTAGGACGTCATTTATTGATTGTCGATTGTCAAACGCCCAAAAGGGACATTCAATGCAAAACATCAAATGTTGATCACTGAAGGGCCAAGGTCACGTGGTGATATTTCAGGACTTCGGGGAGTAAGAAAAAGGATCATTTGGCATCGAATGTCGAAGACCCCAACTAATAACACCCAAGTAAATTTGGTAGGCAATAACTTGCATACCAGAGCTCAGATTTTAGTGCGGTGGAGATCATTAGAAAGCTCATGGCAAGAAGTAGCCAATGGAGATCTTAGAATCAGGACTTGAGATAGTTAGGAAAGCCAAAATTTTGATGCCCCACCCCTTAAAAGAATATCTAGGGGTTAGGTGTGTTACAAATTGGTATCATAGCATCGCAACAACACTTGGCCTTCTTGGGCTCATGCACGAGTTGCATAAAATTATTAATAGATAAATTTATTGGGTAACACCCTACCTTACTCCCCTCCTATAAGAAACTTGTTTGAACCTCTATTGAAGAGAGGGAAGAAACCTTCTACTATTAATAGATGTTTTGGAAGTTTGCACTGTATGTTGCTAATATTTCCAAATAAAAAAATTGACTTCACCTGGAAATGATATGTGTTGTTCATGAATTGGTATATTAGTAACTAACGAAAATGTTTTTTCAGCACTCAAGTAGTCAGTGAACAGCAAGAAAACTACAGTGTAAGGAATGGTGACACACCATGAGTTGGGGGAGATCTCCCACAATAGAGAGGAAGAATCCGATGAAAGGAGGGTGGTGGAAACCCCTCCATATTTGGTCGAAACTGTAAGAAGCCTCATGGAATAATTACATAGTTACAAGGATGAAAATGAAAGGCTAATAAAGGAGAAGGAAAAGTAGACTGAAATTAATGTAGTCCTACTGCAAAGTCTATCAGATATACAAATACAACTACAACATGGTCCACCTTCTAGTCATGTGGAAAAGTAGACTGAAAAATTGAAGTCCACCTGAGATACAAAAGCATGGTCTGGAAAGTGTCCACACCAGGAGGAGAACCTCAAGGAAGGCCCAACATTTAGTCAAGAGACACTCATCGAAATGTCTCTCTAAGGACACTGACAATTCCAAGTAATCTTCTAGTGGAAAAACTAGTTCCCATTCTCAAATGAGAGGAAAGAAGAGGAAACATTACAAGAGTCATGACCCTAAAGAATTCAAGAAAGACAAACCACCCACCTTAAATGAAGAGATAAAAAAGGGGGAAGAAGAAGAAGTTTGGATACTCATCCTAAATAAGTACTTCAGAGTTCATGACTACTCTGAGAACTTAAAGGCTCGGATAAGCATTTTCAACTTGAATGGGAAAGCTTCCATTTGGTGGGAGGACCTTAGGAATGTGAAAGGAATCCATGAGAAGGACTTTTCATGGAAACAATTTGAGAAATACTTCAAGAGGAATTATCTGTCAAAAAAGTACTTTGATTATAATACCAAGGAGTTCGATGAACTCAAGCTAGGATAACTCACCATAGATGAGTATATCAACAAATTTATCGAGTTGATGAGGTATGTGCCCTACATAAAGGATGAAAAGGTAAAGATGCAACAATTTATTAGTGTATTAACTCAGTATTATCAGGATAGAATTGATTTTGATGATCCAAAGACTCTAGAATATACTCTTCGAAAAGCAAGGTATTGCTATGAGCAATTCAAGAATAAAGCAAAACCCCATGAAGAATAGAAGAAGAAAAACAATTCAGGATTCAAGAAGAAGGCGTTTAAATCCTCAAGATTTAAAAACCATGGGAAGAGCTCTAGGATGAGCCTTCCTACCAAAAGTGTGTATCAACAAAATTTTCCATCCAAGAGTGGAAATAAACCATTCAGAGAAGTTCCAAGTAAGACTAATAACACGAAGAGAGAACCCTTGAAATGTTGGGGGTTGGAGAGGAACATCTGCTAAGGGACTGTCTACATAGGAAATAGAACAATGGGAGGGTCTACAACATCTAAGAGACTACCACAGTCAATTATGTGGCTAGGAGCATGCCACAAATTTATGCATCCTTGGATAATATACAAGCTGACCACCAAGCTTCAATGGTGGAGATGGAAGGTACAATTTCCAACCATCCTGTTTCCATTTTAATTGACCCCGTTTCTAATTTGACTTATGTTGCCCCTCAAAATGTTGAGAAATGTAAATTGCAACAAGTTAAACATGTTAAATCATGCATGGTACAACTAGCCACTAGAAACAAAAGAAAAGTAACATAGGTCATACCAGCATGCCAATTCGCTATAAGTCAGTTGCCCACCCAAGCGGACCTAAACATACTTCCTTTAGGATCATATGACTTGTTGATTGGCATGGACTAGTTGGCTGCCCAAAAAACCAAGTTGGACTGTTACAATAAAACTTTGGGGTGTGAAAATGAATAAGGAATAAGGGTAACCCTACAAGGGATTCAAAAGCTAGTCTCAGTGAGACAAATATCATCCCTCCAAGTGAAAAAGTATTGCAGAAAGGGATGTCCCTTGTATGCAATACAAGTACTAAACTTTGTTCAGAATGACAAACCTTTCCTAGAGGACCATCCCTTATTAAGAGAATATAAATATGTATTCCCAAAAGAGGTACCAGGTCTACCTCCAAGAATGGATATTGACTTTTCAATAGAACTTGTACCAGGAGTGGTGCCAATGTCTAGAACACCCTATAGAATGAGTACACCAGAGCTAATTGAGCTCAAACTACAGCTGAAGGAGATGTGGTGCAAAGGATACATTCATCCTAGTGTGTCCCCATGGGGAGCAGCGGCCTTGTTTGTGAAAAAGAAAGATGGCACACTCAGATTATGCATAGATTATAGACAACTCAATAAGATGACCATCAAGAATAAGTATCCCTTGCCAAGAATCGATGACTTGTTTGACTAATTAAGGGGTGCCAAAATATTCTCCAAGATTGAATTGAGGTTTGGATACCATCATGTCCGAATTAAAGATGAATACATCCACAAGACAGCCTTTAGGACAATATATGGTCACTATGAATTTGTAGTGGTGCCATTTGGGATTACCAATGCACCAGCCACTTTTATGTTCTTAATGAATAACGTATTCAAAAAGTTATTGGATAGGTTTGTGTTGGTTTTCATTGATGATATCCTAATGTAGTCAGAGAATAGGGAAGAACATGAAGAACATCTCAAGCTATTACTCCAAGTACTAAGAGAACATTAGCTCTATGATAAGCTTAGTAAGTGTGACTTTTTCTAGAAACAAGTTCATTACTTAGGCCATGTTATTTCTGAGGAAGGAGTGACAGTTGATCCTGACAAAATTAAATCCATCATGGATTTTCCTACCCCAAAGGATGTATCTAATATCAGATCCTTTATGGGCCTAGAAGGATACTTAGGAGCTTCATAAAGGGATTCTCCAAGATTGGTTGCCCAATCACGTCCCTTCAAATAAAAGGGGATTAAATTCATTTGGACATCAGAACGTGAAGAAAGATTTCAAGAGATGAAATACCTTCTAACCAATGTGCATGTACTGAAGATTGCAAACCCAAACAAGGACTTTCTTGTGTGTACAGATGCCTGCAAGGAAGGTCTTGGAGGATTCCTTATGCGAGAAGGACATGCTATTTGCTATGAATCCAGAAAATTGAATGAGCATGAAGTAAATTATGTGACCCGTGATATGGAATTGGCTGCCATAGTGCATGCCTTAAAAATGTTGAGGCATTACCTTTTAGGTAGAAGATTTGTACTTATGACGGACCATAGTGGGTTAAGGTATTTGTTTGACCAACCAAAACTCAATGTGAGACAAGTTAGGTGGATGGCTCTCCTTAGTGAGTTTGATTTTGAGATCAAACATAGCAAAGGAAAGGAAAATAGGGTGGTTGATGCCCTTAGTAGAAGTATGAAAATAGTTCACTTGGAAGTTGTAAGCACCATTGAATCAGATATCAAAGAGAAGGTCAAAACAACACAAGAAACAGATTCATTTTTCAAGACCGTGACATCATACCTAAAGCAAGATCCCACGGGGATGAATTACGAAGGCTATCAGATGCTTAATGATGGTCTTCTGACTTACAAGGGAATATTGTATATTCCAAATTTTGACAACTTGAAGAGGTTCATAATGGATGAACTACACAAAATACCATATATTGGCCATCCAGGTTATTAGAAAATGATCACGACTACTAGGAAACTATTTTATTGGCCCAGACTAAAAAAGGACATAGTTGATTACTTAAATAAGTGTCTATATTGTCAAAAATTCAAGGAAGAGCACCAACACCCAACATGGTTGTTGCAGCCCCTACCAATTCCCGAATCGAAATGGGAAACCATCTCCATAGATTTCATCATAGGATTACCAAGATCAACCAAACAGAACGACACCATCATGGTAGTTGTGGACAAACTGAGCAAGGTTGATCACTTCATACCCATCAAGTCAACTTGAAAGGCAATATATATTTCCATCATTTTCATGAAAGAGATATTTAGAATGCATGGCATGACAAAGGAAATTATATCTGACAGAGATACAAAATTTACTTCAAAATTTTGGAAATATCTATTTGTTGGTTTTGAAACAAAATTGCTCTTTAGTACAGCCTATCACCCTCAAAATAATGGGCAGACAGAGAGGTTAAACCAAGTATTAGAAGATATGATGAGGATGCATGTAATGCATCAACCCAAGAAGTGGGAGGACTACCTACACTGGTAGAGTTTTCCTATAACAATGGTTATCAAGAGTCATTAAAAATGATCCCTTTTGAATCCCTCTATGGAAGACAATGTAAAATTATAATCAGTTGGAAAAACCCAGTAGACAGAGTTGAAATCGAGCTAGATATGCTAAAGTAAATGGAACAACAAGTAATTCATATCAAACAAAATCTAAATATAGCCCAAGATAGAAAAAAGATCTATGCCTACATGAAAAGGACCCCTAGAGAGTTTAAAGAAGGGGGTCATGTGTATCTCTGAGTTAGACCCAGGAAAAGATCTTTGAGGATGGGACCTTGTGCCAAGGTGGCACCTCGATATTTTGGAACCTTTGAAGTTTTGGACAGAGTGGGACCAGTAGCCTATTGCCTAGCACTTCCTCCCACGATGAATGAACATAATGTTTCCCATGTTTCTTTATTAAAGAAGTATGCACATAATTCTAATCATATTATTAACTAGTCTATGATTCATATGGAACCCAAGGGATAATTCCTACCAGAACCTCAATGCATAATAGACAGGAAGGAAACCCCACTCAGGAACAAAACCATTGCACAGGTCAAGGTGCAGTGGAAACAATTTGGCCCAGATAAGGCTACATGAGAAATGGAGGATGCCATGAGATAGACATAACCATTTTTGTTTACTTTTGTACATATAGAGCGCATTGGAAAATAGAACATCGAGGACAATGTTCCTTTAAGGGGTAGGGGATTGTAATACCCCTATTTCCCCCAGTTTGTAAATATAAATATAATTTTCCAAGAGACTATGGCGGACTAAATATGTGTTAATGTTTTTTTGTTATTAATAGAAATTGGATATGTGTTGCACCACTGTTGAAAGGGGGGAGTTTTCCAAGATAGACCATGGATTTTATGAGAGAGATGGTGAGGGAAACCAAGAATGGTTGAGATGACCCTCACCAAACCAGTACCTATTGGGTGTAATTTCTCAACAATCCTCTGACCTAGAAATGAATTCAAAGTCAAGTTGGTAGTTGAAAGGCCATACTCAAGTGTTAATGAGGAGATGGGGTAGGGTACCCATCTGTAAGGCTTCCAAGCCTGACCACGAATTGGGGATTTGCACCCATGCAACCTTGCTAAGGAAGGCAATAAAAGAGGTAATTCAAGGGATAGAGATAGAACTGCAAGGAAGTAGAGTAGAGAAAACAATATGAAGAAGAGAAGAGAAGCATGTTTTCAACTCTAGAGTTGAGCGAAAAACTAAGAAGCAAGCTCGTTTTGGGTGTAAGAAGCCATGGGTAGGGTTTCGATACAAGATTATAAAAGAGGCTGATGAGTGACTGAGGAAGTACTTGTGTAGACCTCCTTACTTGGAGTAGAGGAAACCGGTTGCCAATTTTCTGTGGGAGGAAGAGAGTAACCTTTGTCCCTAACTATTGTGGAGCAAGGAGAAAGAATCTCTCTCAAAGAATCATGGTCTAGCTTAGGGGTGGCCAACAGTAAATCTATCAGGATTGGTTGTGCCTATGGTTGGGAGGAAACATGCACCCCTTTAAGCATTCGCTTCACATTTTCCATTTCTAATAAGTAATATCATACTTTGTGTATATATATTGGATGCGATGATGGAATGTCTATGTTTATGGTTAAGTCTTTTAGTATTTGAATAGTTACTAGAAATGATCATTTTCTTCTGTAAAATTTTATATCTATATGTCCTTTGATTTATCTCAGTTTAGTTGCTAGAGATTCATGGGATGTGAATTTGCAGGAGAGTCGGGGTAGGATTAACTAAAACGTCTAAGTCCTGACAATCCTTTGAGTTTTCCTTAGAGGGACTTTCAATTTCAACCATGTGGGAAAAGGGAGATCCCTTTAGACTATCCACCCATATGACTGAGGGCTCATGCCCATGTTCTTAACCCATTTTCTTCTAAAAGGATTAGCACTTAGCCCACAAGAATTTCCAAATGACCCATGTGACCAGGGTTTGGAAACCTTGCGCTAGTCTGAAAGGAGCTAGCCCTTTTGGCTTAAAGAGTTCAAAAATTATGATTTCAAAATCCTCGAAAATAGTCGAGGACCGAAGTCATGAATTGATGAGGGTCATAGATCTAGGGATCCAGTGGAAAGATCTCTCAGTCGTTAGATCAGATGTAGGAAGGGTAGCGTTAAGTGCTTCGACGAAGTGCTACTTCGGGAGAATAGGAGTGATCTAGAACCTAAACTCCATAATTTCAGAGTTGTGAAGTTCATTGGGACCGTTGAAAGTGGAGGGAAATAAGTCCACAGATCAACAACTATCTGGAAGTTCAGGTATTCGGCGGTATAGGGACGCATGATTTTCCCCAAAGCTCTCCAAGCCATATCAAATCCTAACCATGAATGCTAGGTACATGTGGCGATAGATCTGACATGGTCCGGAGAGGAAGCTGGAAGTTACACGCCAAAATTCCCATGTCAAATATTGTCTGTTGAACTACATTCGTTGGATGAGAGGATACGTGGAACTATATTCGAGAGTCCGAAGACTTGGTACTCTGGAGGATCTTGGCCAAGAGTTTTCAAGGTGTGAAAACTCCCGAAGTTGAGAACAGCAAAGTGAATCTCAGTCGTTGATAGGTATAGGACATTTGGCACTAGATCCAAGAGTCTGGAGACTTGATTCTTCGTAGGATTTACAACATGAGGAGTTGCAAAGTTCAAAACCCCAAATTAATGGAGGTCATGGATCTGAGGACTACGTGGACTCTTACTAACCATGAGATTGAAGGGCTGGAAAACTATCAGTCCAATATGACATGGAATCCTAACTTCATTCAAGGTGATGTGGACCCACATTATGTGTGCCACGTGTCACCCAGATATGGACGATTCACAGACTCCTTATGCCTATTAGAGTGTGACACGTGTCACCCCTATTAAGGACATGTGTCACCCTTGGCCCTCACCACATGTCAATTTCTAGTTCGTTCATACCTGGCCAATGTGGTTGGTGACATGCTTGAGACTCTAGGAGTTTGGATAACTTTGGGAGTTCGAAAGATTTGGGGCATGGTACAATATAGGAACGTTCAACGTAAAATGCCAAATGTTGATCGTCGAAGGGTCAAGACCACGTGGTGAGATTTCAAGATTCTGGGAGTCTGGATAACTTCAGGATTTCAGAATATTTGGGCATAGTATGGTAAAGGAATCCTCAACATTGATCGTTGACCATCAAATGCCAAATGTTCAAAAATGATCATCAATCATCAAAACGTCAAAAACGTAGGACATCGGTTGTTGGTTGCCGATCGTGAAGGCTGAAAGGGGACATTCAATGAAAAACCTCGATCGTTGATGGGCCAAGGCCACATGGTGAGATTTTGGGTCTTCAGGGAGTAATAAAAATGGGTGCTCGATGTTGAACACCAAAGACCCAAACTAATAATGGTCAGGTAACTTTGAGAGGTAATAAATTGCAGACCAGAGCTCAGATTTTAGTGTGGTGGTGAATGTTAGAAAGATCATGGGGAGCAGTAGCCAATGGAGATCTTGGAATTGGGACTTGAGATAGTTAGGAAAACCAAAATTTCGATGCCCCACCCCTTAAAATAATATCTAGGGGTCGGGTGTGTTACAGATTTTTAAATCCCAAATAGGTAATTTCATACTTCTGTGATTTCCAGATATCTGGAGCGAAGGTACACCAGCGATTTCTAGGTCTGCAATTTCAGAACCCAAAAACAAAACAATCTCAGGGCTCGACCCTGTAAATTTTTGAGCTCCATAAAGAGATCAATCATCCCCATTGCTCATTGGCCTTAACTCAGATTTACTACATCTTCTTCATTCTTCTCACACTTCTCACTTTTCAATTTGATAAAATATTTATACTAGTTCTTGTAGTTTTTACCATGGTTTTGTTTCCCATAGAAAAATAAATATTATGGTATAAACCCACAGTATTTTTCTTTGACCATGTCAAGACCTTGACCACATCAAAAGACCGTTTCACATTGTCTTCCAAAATACTCAATGTGTGAACACATTATTACCAAAATCCTGAATTCTTGTAGTTGAGTTGCTTCATGTAGCTCAAAACACAAAATGTTGAATTCGTGTAGTTGAGTTGCTTCTTGTAATTCAAATTTATTAACAAAATCCTAAATTCCTGTAGTTTAGTTGCTTCCTATAGTTCAACATGTTATTACTAGAATCCATAATTCCTATAGTTGAGTTGCTTCCTATAGTTCAACATGTTATTGTCAGAATCCTCAGATCCTATAGTTGAGTTGCTTTAAATTCTTCCAGGACGATGAATGGTAAACTTCCACTTGGAGTGAGATCCTCATGTGTTGATATTGCTTGTCCTTCTCTCACTCCTGTTGGAAAAGATACTAGCAACTATAAGGCTTCAGAAACTCTTTGAAAGTTGCACATCAATCAACAAATGACTTGAATAACACTTCATCAATACTACCACATCAACAGTCACTTTCACATCAATGACACATCATTGTCACACCCACATCCACTTTTGACATCAATGACAACACTTTCTCAACAATCTCCCCCTTTTTCATTGATGGCAACCTAGTAAAACCAAAAATTGATTTACCAGACTACTCCCTTGTCGGAAATACTTATGTATTCTACTATTGAGCTACTCCCCATGTCACTGTACTACTGAAACCACATGGTTTTACTATTACTCTCCCCCTTTGACACCAATGACAAAAGGGACACTCTTCTTAAATGTGCACACCTTTTTTAAAAATAGGGAATTCTCCCCCTTTGATTGTCCTACCTTCTCTTCCTTTCTAAAATTGCTCCCCCTATATTTATGCTTCATTTCCATATACATAGTTCCTTTTTTTGTGTTTCTCCCCCTTAGATTGTGCTTTCTTTTGTATTTTTTTTAACTTTCTCCCCCTATGATTGTACTGTATGTTCTTGTTGTAATTGTCTAGACTTATTTTATTTATGGTCACTCTTCTCCTTTGATAGTGTTTCTTCATTAAACCTCTTTTTCTTCATTCCTTGTCTTTGGAATTGCATTTGTAAAGAGAACGTCAACTTGATTCAGCCAGATTGTGTAGTATTTCAATGATCATCATGGTCACCATCACTTGTATGAGCTTGTTCCTCTTATTAAAAGACATGTAATGTATCATTTATATTAATCATATCTTCGTATTCAACTAGCATTATAGATTTATGAGGGATATTGCCACCTGTCAACATGGAAAAATTTTGTTGAGCGACTCACAAATGATAGGATTTGTTGCCTTCAACATTTTATCACAATATACTTCTCAAAAATGAATGGGTTGTTGTTGTTCAAGAAATGTCCATGTTGTTGTGAAAGAAATTTCCATCAACTACTGATAAATCGAATGCATTAAATTATCCATTTTTTTATGGTTACACTTTCTTCCATTGTTTTTAACTTCTAATCAATGTATCCAAGAATGACCTAACTACTGGAAACACCAAATTGTTTGTACCATATTATGGTTGTTGAGTTATGGAATCATCTCACATTGTTGTTATTAAAGGTTTCTCTATAGGACTGATACGAAATCGGTGAGGAGTTAAGTAACCACCAAGGTTTCTATTAGAGATTTAGCCTTGGGACTAGAACCATGATGTTGTCCCAAATGCTGCTACAAGACTCTTGTTTTGCTTATGCAGGTCTTCCCTAAAATGTTTACCAACACATACTAATCTCCATCATAATTATTGTTACCATAATGTTGTACATAAACCCTATCAATCTATAATATAATTTCTAAATATTATCATCTACGGGATCCCATAAAAATCTTGTATAATAAGACATTAAATAATTTATATTTGCACCAATATGCTGGTCAAAATGTGCAGATAAATCTATTGTGACAGATGCCCTAAAAAATCCATTATCCTCCAAAAAGTTTTTCATAAACTTCCTTCGAGAAAGGTTGCCATTAAATATGTTTACATTGCTCTTACATATTTCAAACAATTCATTTCCAGCTTGACTTCCTCCAAACTTGCCAGGGAAACTTCAGGTATTCAATCTCATTTTTGCACAATGTTGTCATGATTTCATCCACTAAGTCTTCACTAACAGCTCTCCTAGATAGTATACTTGCTGGCATGTTCTAGTGTAGTGAATATCTTCTTGTTTCTTAAGAGTTTGTGAGATTATCTTCTAAATTTGATGCCCATCTACATCATTTGTATATACATTCGATTTGGATCTCTTTTCATTGAATTGTGTTGTCCCATTCTTGTCATCATAATGTGAACCTCCATCATCATTTTCGTATTATAATATATTCATTATCATCATAATCATTCTCACTATTTTTGTAGTAGCAATTTTCTAGCTTTGTCAATTCATCTTTCTTATGAACATACTAAACATTATCTATTGTATCCTCCATCATATATTCTACACCTAACTCCACCTCATTTTTTAGGTCTTCCTCATTCTCTAGATTTAATAATCAATTGTTAGGACATAGAGGAATATTTTTCACATCTTTAATATACAGAAAAATTTTTGTTTTGTCATCAATTGTAAGAGAACCCTTCGTTTCAAACATTACACTTTCTTCGTTGTCTTTCTTCAGGAGGAGATACTTGATCTGGTTCCATGTCTTATGACTTAAATATCCAATGTCAACACATGTTGTTGGGTCACATTCTTCCTTCTTTTAATCTTCTAGTTTACTCCTCCACACTTTTACGTACTTTTCTTTCTTTAGTTTGACAATGGTACTCCTTTCTCTGTTTTGGGAATATAAGGCTAGCTGGCATTTTTCCTCATACTTATTATGATTTTTTTATTTCCTCCTCCATACTTTTTTGCTTTTGAAATTCTGAGATTTTTGACCAAAGTTGTTGCATTTGTAATAGACTACATAGGTGTAAAATCTTGCAATATGCCCAGAATTGTTGCATTTTCAACATTCAATATTTATATCAACATCTTTATGGAGTGTTATGTTTTTCTTGTCCACGTAGACATTCTTGGATCTTCTTTTCATTACATGATCATTTCTTGCATGGAATTTACAATCTATTTCTCTATGCCTAAAATTATTACAAGAGAAACAATAGCCAAAAAAGAAATTTTTATACCTAGTAGTAAATTGTCTCTTTGGAGGCACAACTCTTTTAAGATTATTCATGTAAAAACTTGGATGATTGTACTTTCTTTCCATGTTATTGTCTTCAGTGCATTTTAGGATTTTAAGAACATTTGCATTGGTTTCATTTGTATTGATTTCATCCTTCTCCTCAATTGACTTGGAGCTTTCATTCTCTTCAAGAGTGTTATGATTGTTGTCATAAACTAGACTTATTTTGATCAATGGTGACCTTTGATAGATGAGAATTTCATCTAATATTGTAGTACTCTTTTTAAACTTCATATTTGTATTCAAGTATGTAACTGTCTTTTCTAATTCTTCTCTTAGAGAGGTAATTTTTTCTTCAGATTTGTCAAGCTTTTCTTCCTTTTCTTCTAGCTAAGTCTTTAGTTCAATGATGATCATTTTTTTATTTTTTAATGTTGAGTGACATTTATTTTTTTGAATTATTATTTTTTTTATTGATATTTTTTCATTTGTTCCTTTAGAGACTCATTCTATCTTCTGAGCTTTGTGATTTCATCACAAATATGTTCTTTTTAAGAATCAACTTTTTCTTTAGTTTCAGAGTCTTCTTCATTTTCAAAAATTTTGATTTCATTATCATTTTGTGTTATGAAGAGAACTTCTTCTTTATTACTTACATCACCTTCATTAGATAAGCAGTTGACTTCTTCATCAAATTCAGCTACATGTTCATTAGGCATGTGTTGGTTCTCATTTATCTTCTTTGAGGCTACTCCTTTTTATGGATATTCCTTGTCATCATCTTCATACTCTTGATCAACATTCTTTGCTTCTATGATTGAGAGGAGGGATGATTCTGAGTAAGCATTTTGTATCTTTTCCCAAATTTCTTTAGAGTATGTGCATTGTCCCACTTTTTCCTTCTCGGATTCTAATAAACCACTCAAAATTGCATTCAATGCTCCTTCATTTCTTTTATGTAACTTATTTGCAGTTGCTCCTTTTGTTCGGATTTATGGAGTTGTGTAACCATTTTCGACTACGCACAATATATCATATCATAGTTCTTGCATATATTTCTTCATTCTTATACTCCATATAGCATATTTTGTTCCATAGAATGAATGAACTGACATCCAATCCATCTGTGCTACAACGAATCACCTTCGATTGGTTATATTGTTCCTAAAGGAACCTCACTTAGATACCAATTGTTGGAATATTCAACAATACTCATAAGGGGGGTGAATCAGAATTGGACAGATTTTAACCACTTTTTATTTTTACCACCTTAACTTATCATCACATAGTCAATCATAAGCAATGAAGAGAGTTAGACATAACACAAATACATAGTACACAGATATTTTATGTGGAACCCCAATAAGGGAGAAAACCATGGAGCACTTTTCTTATTTTAATCAAGTGTTACATTCTTTACAAGATTCAACTTGTGAGGGACACCAATCCCTGTAGTAAGCACCCACTTACAACTTTTCAAGCACCAACTTGACAAAATCCAATCTTTTGAGAAGATAAGGACACCAATCCTCACTAGAAGAACCCACTTACAGTTTGCAAGCACCAACTTGTCAGGAACCAACCTATTATGAGGATGAAGGACACCAATCCTATACATAAGAACCCACTTACAATATGCAAGCATCAACTTGTTGGAGACACATATCCCCTTTCAATGTTTTGAAAGCACCCACTTATAGGAGACATTGATCCCCTCTTAATGATTTGCAAGAACCCACTTGCATGAGACTCCAATCCCCTTAATAATATATGTTTATAATATTATCATATTTTTAGTCTTATCATTGCAATATGATATTCAACACTCTGATCTAGAAACTTAGCTACCCATTCTGCACTCTAATTTCCTACAGTCTGATTTCTAGCACTTTGATCTTCTGCAATCTGATTTCCAACACTCCAATTTCCTCGGTTTGATATTCTTGTAGCTTTTCTATATTTGTAGTTGATATTCCTGTAGCCCACTTATTCTTGTAGTTGTTATTCGTGTATAAGTCACATGGTTCTCAAGGATTTTCTAGATTGGCATATAATATACATGTACTCTATTTTATATTTACATAAAAGATATGCTTCTTTGCATATGGCCATTGAAATATTCATTCTCTCAAACCTTCTCACAACATAGATGTTTTACACACTTCTCAAAGCTCCCAAAACAAAGTCATTCCTCACACCTCACAACATTACAAAATTACTTAATTACAATCATTGAGATTTTCATCTTTCAATTTCAAGAATAGTATCTATTCAGAGCTAAATCACATACCTTTCACATTGCAATTTAGGTTCAGAAACCCTTCTGCATTTTGTATAAAATATTCAAAAACCCTTATGTAGTTTGTATCATAATGCATCCCTTGATTCAACACTTCGTATTCCTTTTCCACATTATGCCCTTGGATTTTCTTCTCGCTATTTTATTTAGGTATTGAATCAATGATAAAATATTCCTCCACACCATCAGAGCTCAATAGAAATACACCTCTGCAATTTTGAAATCCCAAACAAGCAATTTCATACTTCTGCGATTTTTTTATCTCCAGAGCGGAGGTACACCAGCAATTTCCATATCTATAATTTCATAAGCCAAAAATTAAACAATCTCAAAGATAAACCCTGTAAATTTTTTAGATCCAAGAAGAGATCAGTAACCCCCATTTCTCATTGGCCTTAACTCAGGTTTACCCCATCTTCTTCATTCTTCTAACACTTCTCACTCTTCAATTTGGTAAAATATTTATACTAGCTACTGTATATTTTACCATGGTTTTGTTTCCCATAGAAAAAACAATACTATGGTATAAACCCACAATATTTTTCTTTGACCACGTCAAAAGACCATTTCAGATTTCCTTACAAAAATACTCGTTGTGTGAACACATTATTACTGGAATCCCAAATTCCTATAGTTGAGTTGCTCCCTATAGCTCAACATGTAATTACCAAAATCCATAATTCTTGTAGTTGAGTTGTTTTATGTAGTTCAACAATTATTACCAGAATATTGAATTCTTGTAGTTGAGTTGCTTCTTGTAGTTCAACATGTTATTACCGGAATCCCTAATTCATGTAGTTGAGTTGCTTCATGTGGTTCAACATGGTCTCACTGAAATCTCCAATGCATGTAGTTGAGTTTCCTTGAACTCTTGCAAGAAGATGAATGGTAAAATTTCACTTGGAGAGAGATCTGCATGTTGGATGTTTCTTGTGTTGACCTGGGTTCTATTTAGGTTTCAAAAAAAAACCTACAAACCATCGGCCCTTTTGGAAACCAAAAGGCAACAATACGCACAGAGTGCACAATGCAGTCTCACCCAAGATGACTTTATGGGTGACTGCAGGACCCAGATGTATGCAGTATTGGAAGGGAGGATTTTGTGGGGATGTTAGACATTATTTCTACCTCAAACAAATTATATCCATTATTCTAAAAAATCATTATATCCAAATCTACCATTATGTAATCATTTGCATTCATTTAACATTCATTCTGTAGTAATAATTGTTGTGTTTATTTCATCAGTTAGGTGAGAAAAACAAGGGCACTTACAAGTCTAGTTGGGCCTTCTAAACAAGACAGAGGTTATTGTATGAGTTAAACAATCCAAGCACGAGAAATAAACAAGTAAATAAACTAAAAACAACTAAAGAAATAAAACTAGAATGCATAAGAAACTTTGAACCAAAATCAATCAACCAAATGACCAAGATTATTCCACCAATGGATAACTATATTAGTTGGCAAAACACCGTAGAGAAAGGAGGACTTATGGATCCCCTCTTCCTCATTGGGAGGAATCTTGAGTTCCCTATTGGATATCTCTTTTTATAATGATAAACAAGAAAGAAAATGGTGAAGAAATACAGGCCTATTCCCTCAAGAGGCAAGTGGAATGGCCTATTGGAATGTTGCTAGAATTCTCCAAGGTGAAAAGAAGATTCTCAAGGGAGGATTGAGGCAGCATAACAATACTATAGAAATATTAAATTCTTAGTGCACCCATGGCCTCCATTTATACCATGTCTTCAAGGCTTTATTCAACTGGTTATTGGTGTGAACAAGGGGCCCTTTAGGGCACCCTTTGGTCCTTAACCATCCCCCCATTTGGATTCATCTCAGATTTGAGGGTCAAATCAAGTTGGGAGTTGGTCCATAAGTGGTTGAGGGGCCAATAAGAACCATAAATTTGTCATTCACAGGAGTGTGCAGCTTTTCTCGTACACTGTCATGCATATGGTGCATTGTGCACTCTACGGGCTTCTTTGGCCCGTGCATTGTGTGTACACTTCCTTTAGTGATTCAGCGCATGTCAATTTTTGTCCAATTGTATAGTTTTTGCCTCTTGGAAATGAATTTTTGGTGTTGCAGGTGAACTAATGGTTGTTTGGCAGTGTTGTATTTTTGTAACCATTTGCATGCAATGTTGCAGATGAAATTTCAGTGATAACATATGCCCCCTGATGTGTGAGGTTAGGATCATACGTATAGATGAAATACATCAATGTTTCTTCTACTGAGAGTGCCATTGTAAGGAAGAGTGTTGATAGAAACTACAAGAGCGATCTGTCAAAGGGAGAGGGGAAATTGTGGGACCCAAACCTTTCTCTAGGGAGAGAAAATAAATATGTATACAAATGAGGTGGGCATGCCCCATGATCATGTCATGTAACTCAAAATGGAAGACAGTAACTGAAATTGTATGCTGATGTAGATAACTACAGTGCCCTACGAAGCGGGTTGGTAACGGGAGATGACAATTCTGATGGTGAACACACTCTGAAAAAGAGGCAAGGACGCCTGTAAAAAGTGTCGATGACTCGTAGGCATTGATGGCCTAACAAATTCAGAGGTCTTCAACTGGTATAAAACAACTACAATAGTCGCATAGTAATACCCACTGTAACATGATATTTTTTTGAAGTCGAATGTTATGGGGGTCAACGACATCAGAGAGCAATGATGGTTCTCTCTGTGTTGTCTGAGACTCTTCATTGTAAAGGTAATGAGAGTCAAGATATTGACACCCTTCTGGAAACTGTGTTGATGTCGACAGAAAGGGAGACGTGACTCCAAGAAGAAAAGGGCTTCATGAAATCCACTAGATAATATCAGGAACTGATAGGGAACATGAACGAAGTCAAGATGCGGTGAGACTCAAGACTGCTTGTGGTTGGGGGTATGTTTGTAGGATGATTGGAAGCAACCAAGAAACAGTGTCTAGCATCAAGGGGATGACTAGACATGGGGTTAAATTGTCTCAGAGGTGTGACAAAGTGGACAAACTCAGAGATCAGAGATACATGGATTGTGGGATACTCGGAGTTTATGGACGATGTCAACATGAGTAGAGGATAGTGAATGCCCCAACCAAGGGAGACATGGGTTTCTTTTCCAGAAAAATAAGGTCATCAAGGGTGACAACAAAAAGCTAATTAAATGTTGGAAACAAAGGTTTTTTAGAATTACCAAATAAATAAATAATAATTTGGGATGAGTGTACAGATACAGAAACAGGTGCCCCGATGCAAGATGGCTTGGCCTGTGAGGGTGCAAGTTGTGTGGAGAACTGGTGGAGGGTGGGGGGGCCATGGGTGGGTTTCTATATGAGGTAAATGTATGGAGGGAAATCTACAGATGGGAAAACTGATTGTGGATGAAATGGAGGGTTAATGATACTGTAGAGGTGTAGTCCAAAGAGAACCATGATGAGATAACTTGGGATTCCATTAGGAAAGTTAGCAAAATGATGAGGATTATGTGGTTGATTCTTGGAAATGCGTAAGACTATTGGGACTCCAAACCCTAGGGGGTGAAAGCAGCACGAGTGTCAAAGTGCTAAGGCGGACTATGAATGGGACAACTTATGTGGGGGAAAGTGCTACCAGTTGAAAGTGCCCAAATGCAGCGGAGGTGAGAGTATTGTTGAGTTGGATGCAGGGACCCTAAAGACAAATGTCAGAGGGTGTGACTGGGAGATGCAATTGATATTCAGAGGGAATGATTACATGTCAGTGTTGATCATATACCTGAAAGGGTTGCATTGATTTGTGATGACCAAGTACCTGCACACATTAAAACTGAATACCCCACGTGAACAAAATCTGAAGATAAAGAACATATAACAATTATTTGATAATTTTGAACATGAGCATGCGTACCTAGACATGATGTGAGAAAAATTCTCCCTTGACGCTGAGTGCAGATGGTGACCCAGGGAATGTGACTATGTAGGCGACAAGACCCTGATAATGTGGTTGAAGATTGATCGGGAAACAAATACTTTGAGCTCCTGTAACTGAGTGTGGAAGTTTGGAAAAAGGGACTATATATGGTTGTGGGGCCCACAATGCCACCTCATTTGTACCCGCTGCTATAGTGAATTGATGGGAGTATTTGGAAGAGTTTTGATGATTACGAGAGTTTTCACCGACCGATCTAGCATTTGCGAGAGTTAGATTAGTGTTCCCATCATCCTGCACAGTAGATAGTTTCTAATTTTTGGGTAGGGGCCGTATGGATGGTCGTACAAGGGTATTTTGTAGGGGTGGGCCCACTAATGTGTGGGAGAAGGAAGGATACTCACGCTGAGATACACGGGTATAATTCCATCTTCCGCACATGATGTGCGGTTGTGCTAAATACAGTCGTGCATGGGGGCATGTGGGTGGTAAAAATAGGTGTGCATGTGATGTGCACCTGTTGGAATTGCAGTTGCACAGTGTGCACAGTTGTTTCTCAAACAATTGTGTAGCTGTGTAGAGAACATGTGTGCATGAGTGCGCACATGTGGGTGTGACAGTTGTGCATTGATGTGCATATTTTTCTCCTATAGATGTGCATTGATTTGCAACTGTGAAAAGAATAGGCGCACATATGTGCGCACCTATGGGGGTGACAGTCGCGCACTTGAGGCGAAGCTACGGGGTTTTTTGAAAACGTGAATTTTTTTTGAATATTTTTGACAAATGATTATTGTTGACCAAGGGTTTATGTGTGAATGTAGGTGATCAGTGTATCATGCTAGTCCACTGGAGGGAGTAATAATGGGAGCACCTCCGGGAGGTGGTGAGAGAGGAACTGGGCATTCAAAGACTCTTGGCAGCTTGTGGGTTGTTAAAGTTCTTTGACTACCCATTGATACGGTCACAGGAGTACTGCTTCAGTATATGATATCAATGTGAATTATAGATCTGTAGTGCTTCATTGTGTGGGGGAGCAGCTGACATTCTCAATTGTTGAGGATGTGTATTCTTTTACGGGGCTCCCCTTTCGGGGAATGGCCCTGCCTGTTGAACCCCAGTTGCCAGGGTTTGTGTGTTTAATAGACTTGGAATGAGATTATTGAACGAGACTGAACTTGATGTCAGGTTCGATGATCCACATTGAGGCGATGGATGTGCTCTTGCATAAGTGCATCACAGCTATGGTTGCGAGGATATATGGATCCTTAGAAACTCATCGGATCAATGGTGGTCAACTGGGGATTATGTAGAGGGTCCTATATGGGGACTTGTTTTCCTAGGGCTTGATGTTGCATGCCAAGATGATAGGGAAGATACACCAGTGTCGGACCACCGACTCCGGTGAGTTTTCTTTTTTATCTATCCTTGTGGCGTGGTTTTTGGATAGGGTGCCCATGCTACGCCCTAGGGTGTTTCTACCGCCTGCAGGGCCGCAGGAGCCACGATTGATGCTGTGGGCTCAGCTTTTGGTACGGCACAAAGGGGGAGAGGGTGGCCACTATTTTATAGCCACGTTGGCATGTGTGTGGCACCACATGCCACATATTATACTGTGATTCCCATATGGTGGGATGGATTTCCGAAACGACCCAGACATGGTGTTGCCTCCTCAAGAGATTTGGGACCAAAGAGGTATGTTTGTGCATTTATGTTTTGTGATTTTGATAGCATAGCATATGTTTATATGTATATGGATGTCGACTCTATCTTTGTTTTTATGTTTGCAGATGTGGGGCTGTGAGTCCGAGAGGTGGAGATGATTCGAGAGTCGGCTCGCCAGGGGCCAGCAAGACCGCCACGGGAAGAGTTGCAGGTAGGAGAGCGATGTCGAAGGGATGATGTTGGTGTGATGTGAGAAGATGAGATGAGGATCGGCCAGAGATGTCGGTTCAATGATCCAGGTGCAGGGCCATCACATGCTCCACAGGTGGAGGCCAGCGGGGGGATAGATGATCTCTAACGTTAGTTGGAGGTGGTGTTGTAGGGTGTGACAGAGGGCATGTGGTCCCATATTCAGGACGAGAGAGTCCTGGAGTAGTGTGTGGTTGGCCCTTCATAGTGGCGGACCCTGATTCGCATAGTAGTTGTAGCGAGGGCAACAATGACTGGGCAATTTCCCCTTGGACCTGGAGGACCCCCAGCTGGTGGGGCACCTCCTGCTGACAGAGAACCTAATGGGGAAATATCTAGGGGAACCATGAGTGTCAGTTATGTATTTTTGTATTTATATAGGCCTGCGAGCCCATTTTGTACAGGGTAGCGTGACACCATTTTTGGATAGGGTAGGGGGTACCCATTTTGTATCTATAGGGGTGAGGGGACTCATTGGCCTATGGGCAATGCATATGTTGTACTTTTTTGTAAACATTTATGGTACTTTTGATTGACATATATATATGGATACATATTCTAATATCTTTGTAATGTTTGCATGTGTGGATTTTTATGATTTTTTTATGATGTCTAATCTATATGTTGTGACCGATGTTTGATGATTTATGTATATGTAATGATGTATTGATGTGATGAATTCCAATCTAACACTAGGTTAGCCATGTTATATGCTACTTGATTAAATTGTTGTGGAATATGTGTAAATGTAATTGAATCAAAGTTTTGAGATAATACTCTAACTTGCAAGTATTTGCGAAAGAGGCAAGGATCACGAACACGGTATACATTATTGAGTTGCAGGACGACAAGCCAGGAATATAATAAGACGCTTAGGTGAAGAATGTGGTGGTGACTAGCCTCAGAGAGAGACCAATAATGGTGGTGTTTCCTGCTTGGTTGTTGGTGGATGAACCCAAACATATGTCACTAGAGTGGAGCAATGCATGTGAGGAGGTGTAAAGGGCCCAAGTAGTCGAAGCAAGATTATGTGTCCAACGGATAGCTCCATCAGCGTAACCTATGTGGTAGGCAAATCGATGATGCATCTATCAATAACACGAATGGTAGATCAAACATGAGACATGGAAGGAACAAAAGAGGACTAAAAACTCTACAAATGTGTACAAAGAAAAATCCTAGTGTAGAATGGCTATGCTCAAGCTTAAAATTTCTTT
>JASDQU010735571.1:92607-109002 GCA_032191745.1 Picea mariana | reverse complement strand
CTTCTTCGTTAAATGAGTGAAGGTTGACATGGCGGTCAAAGGTGGCCTTGAACCATTTTTTAGTTGCCTCATTGTTTTGTAAAGAAGATTGACGGTCTTCATCCAGTGACTCTAAGTTCAACAATCGTTGCTCCATTGGAGCAGCGTTAGGTAATAGCTCGATGGCGGTCTGTAACGTGGGAATTTCACACTTGATGGGAAGGGTGTCTTCGATCCCATGGATGAGATGAAACAGTGTAAAATCGATGGCATTTTTTACTATCATTTGATAAGCCCATAATGATGAAAAAAACATATGATGCCAATTGGTCTTATGTTTGTTGACAGTGCATTGCAACATGGTTTTGAGGACTTTTTTAACAACCTCAACTTATCCATTGGACTGAGGGTAGTATGGGGAAGAAAACTCATGGGAGAAGCCTAACCTTCAGGAGAGTTCAACAAAGATCTCATTCTCAAAGTGTTTACCGTGATCAGAGACTAACTGTAGTGGAACTTCGAAACGAGTAATGACGTGGTTGAAGAAAAAACACGTTGTTGTGTCAGTGGTATTGTTGAAGGTAGGCCCTTCGACCCATTTGGTAAAGTAATCAACTGCCACGATGATGTACTTATGTCCATTACTAGATGGAGGGTTGTAAGTCATGAAGTCTATGCCCCATTTGAAGAAGGGGTCAGCAGTGATGATTGGATGTAGAAGAGCGGGTAGCGCTCGTGCTTTTTTTGCATAATGCTGGCATTTTTTGCATCACTTGATAGCGTGCATGCATTCATGAAACAGTGTGGGCCAGAAGTATATTGATCGAATGATTTTTTGGGCAGTGGACATACCTGAGAGGTGGTCGCCGCAAGCGCTACTATGGAAATAGTTCAAGACTCTGTCTTCTTCATCGACAGTCAGACATCGGCAGAGTATGGTGTCGACCCCATGTCGATATAAAATGTCATCGATAACGAGGTATCAAGGGGCCTGATGGTGAATCCATCGACGATCATATTGAGAAATATGATACCCAAACTTTTGTGTCTGAAGGTATACGAGAAGGTCGTCATACTAAGGGTCATCCAAGGGGATGTAGAAGAGGTGTTTGTTGAGAAAATCCATATTGATGAGTGAATCTTTATCATCTGAGGGAAACGTTATGATGAGTTCGGTGAGAACAAGTGCTTTCTTGATTTTGGAATTGAAAACTCTAGGTTGTATTCCTGGAGGATGACGATCCATCAGGCAAATTTTCCATTAATATGTCATCGACTAAGCAAGTACTGCATGGGGTTGGAAACTACCACGACTTTGGTAGTGTGAAGCAAGATATAATGACGTAGTTTCTGGACTACAAGGAAAACTGCAAGGGAGAGTTTCTCTTCATGATTGTATTTCAGGGGTGGTATTGAAAGATTTTTACTGATATAGTAAATAACATGCTCGCGTCCATCATCCCCTAGTTGAACGAGAACTCCTACTATTGATAGGCCTGAGGTCGATAAGTAGAGGATGTATTCGCAATCATAGCCGTGAGGAATAATCAAAGTGGTTTGGGCATGTTCATACCATTGAAATGGGATATCATGACACATTAAGCAAAGGAAACCATACGCGCGAGTGGCATAATCTAGGACAAAGCGTCGTAAAAAGTTGGCTTTCCCTTATAGGCTCTGCAGTTGGCACAAATTCCTAGGTGGTGGAATTTCTGTGATAGTTTGGACCTTGAGGGGGTCCACTGTGATGTCACGTTGGGAGACAATGAACCCAAGTAGGCATCCAACGGTGACGCAAAATACACACTTAAGGGGGTTCAAGAGGATATTGTATTGGCAACATCATTGAAAGACGACTTGTAAGTCATTTATATGTTGAGTTCATTTCTTGGATCAACCAATGAGGTCATCCAAGTAAGAGAGAATGATACGAGCAAGATCATAGAAAACATAGGTCATGTCCCGTTGGAACGTAGCACCTGGGTTTTTTAGTCTAAAAGGCTTGACATGATAAGAAAAAGTACCCAATGGGGTGGTAAATGTGGTTTTGTACTGATCTATTGGATGGATTTGGATTTGATTGTAGCCATAGAACCCATCCATGAAGGATAAGGCCTCGTGGTCAGCACAGTCATCAATAATTTGGTTGATAAAAGGGGTGGGGAAGTTGTCCTTGGGACAAGCATGGTTTATATCGTGAAATTCGGTGTAGACACAAATAGTGCCTTTTTTTTTGTTAATGGGGATGGGGTTGGATACCCATGAGGTATACACGATGGGGTATATGAACCAGGCAACGCATAACTTGTCAATTTCGACTTTGATAGCCGCAGATTTGGATGGGTGGAGTGGGCATTGCTTTTGATGTACTAGGGCGACATCGGGCCATGTGTCGATGCGATGTTCAACGATAGAAGAATCGAGGTCGGGCATCTATGTATAAGACCAGGCAAAATATCTATGTATTCTTGAAAGAGATCTTTGTAAGCTATGAGTTCCTCAGGGATATCTTCGTCGCAGTGGTAAATGCAATAATATAGGGGATCCAGGGAGGTAACATGGGTGATTTTCACCATGTGATTGTCTTCAAGTGGTGAAGATGTAGAGGGGGTATCACAACTATGGTGTGATGGCTCACTTGACATAAACCAAGTGTCTAGACACTATGGGTTGTAAACTATGGTAGGGGGTAATATTTCCTAGGGGAAATGAACCAGAGAATTGAGAGGATTTGGGGGAACATCCTTAGACAGTCTATCCATGAACCATGGAGGGGTGGGAAGTAACTTAGGTTCAAGGGAGGTGATTTCAACAGTATATGGAGAATGGAGAGGGGAATTCACTTGCATTACATGAGGTGAGGTGGTTGAATTATTTTGAAAAAGGGTTATTTGACGACACCTATATTCAATGATCAAAGGACATTGGTATGTGAAATGAGTAAGTGAGTCACAAAGAGAGCAATGGCATCTCATCCATTTGGGGACTGAGGTCGAGACATAGTGGATGTCAGTGACGTTGGTATCTAAAGGTGGTGGTGGAGAGGGCTCTTGTTGAAATTTTTGGCGTACCATCGTTAGTGTCTGTCAAAACTGAGGTAGAGTTGGGCAATGATGAGTGTAGTGGCCATACTTTGAACAGATGGCACAAGCAAATTTGGTTCACAACCCTTTACTTCATGTCATGGGGGATGTTGTGGTAGTATTAGACGTGCTTGGTGGAATGACGAACAATGTGTTTGCTCGAGGGAGTTGGATCAAATTGCGTAATTTGGGGAGAGAAGGAAATATATTAGTGGGGTGTCCCTCTCTCTTGTAGAGTGCGCAAGGAGGTTGAACTCAGGGAGGAAGTGGAGTGATGGGCTCTTTCTTCTTCCATCTGCCCCCAGTCATAGTGGTGGTGCTAGCGATTGGGGGTGAGGGTGGTGCGGCCAGAGTTAGTATTGGAATATGCATCGGGATTCCCTCTAATTGGGGAGGGAGGGATGGTTGAGTAACCATCCCAGGTGGGTGTAGATATCATACCAGAATGGAAAGGACCATGTTGGGAAGGGTAAGAGTTGTGGCTAACTGAAAATCTTGTACTCCCAGTGGGGGGTAGAATAAGGGAATTTGATTAATGGCTTGGGGGATTGTTTCCCAAACCGAGATTTTCCCCCAAGGAAGGGTGAAATCGAGGATAAGTGGTGTTGTAGGGTTCTCAGGTAATTCTTGAGGTAGAATTTCTTCAGCTGGTGGGACAACGAGGGGTGGAGAAGCCTTAGTGGGAGGAATGGTATATCCGGTTTCAGTTCCATCGAAAGATACGACACACACTTGTGCTGAGGGGTGTATGAGAGGTGGTGCTCCATGGTATGCCCCTAGCAAGGACAGGTCCTTGAAAATTATGGGGCCCATATCCATGAGTGGATACGCATTGAAACTAGTGCAAACAAGAGGTAGGATGTTATCGATGTTGGAGGAGTGGTTAGGCTCTTAATGTGAAACTTGTTCGATGGTCATTATTTTCCAGTTGCGGGAGAACATCATTGTTCGAAACACAGAAGAGGCCACTGCCTTCATAGCGTACATGTAGCTACGTCCAAATAGAATGTTGTAATAGAGCGGGGCGTCGATAACCTCAATTTCTATAAGGATAGTTTTCCCCCCAAGTTCAATGGGTACATTTTGAAAGAGCCCTTCAGGGGAGGATGGTTGACCATCATAAGCTCTTAAAGTGATGGCGGATGGTATTAGCTCAAGGGAGCCAAGTTTCTACCATACAGTTTTAGACATGATGTATGTGGATGCACCTTCATCAATGATACATCAATGAACCATGATGTTTCGAATCTTGACTAGTATCTAGAAAGCTACCAAAGCGGGGAGACGAGGTTTCCCACAATCTAGATCAAATATGATGAGTCTAGTATCAGTTGGGTCAACTTCCCCCAAGACATAAAGAAAGGATTTCCATTGAGTTGGACAAGTTTGGAGGACCTCCAATACTGACATAGGTGCAGGAGACTATGCCAAGCCATCGACCAGACTATAATTGTGTGCTTCCCTATCCTAAGGGTTGTTGACATTATGCCGTAATGGAATGCAAGGAATACGAATGGGGGGTTCAATGTTAGGGCGTGGAATCATCAAGGGTTGTCTGGATGTAGCTGGAGCTTCTTTCGAAGTGGTGGGAGTAGATTCAGTGGGTGCGTTGTATTGACGACTACACATTTGCAGAAGAATTTATTCTTCGCTAGTGAGGAGGATATTGTGATTCACTGGATTTCCAAGGTTGTGATACTGTCCCACTTGTGGTGGGGCAGGATGTACATCCTATTGGGTATTCATCACACCTTGGTGTGGAATAGGGTTTTGCAACACGGCCGGAGGTGTCTGTTGAAAATACTATTGTGGGGCCTGTTGAGGGGCAGACGGGGTGGGAGGACATGGCGCATTCATGGATTATTTCATCCGTTTGAAGTCATAAATTTGGGTGCAATGGTGAGTATAGTAACCATGGTCACCACAAAGAGACTAAGGGAAGTTCGTCTGGAGGTTGTTTTTGTTGTTCCTCCCTTGGATTTTTTTGTTATTGTCCCCTTGGGGGTTCCAGTTGCCCCCGGCAAGTTTGTTTTGTTGGGGGTTATTTCCCCCTGGTCCTGGGTTATTATTGTTTCATTTTTTCCCTTTCTTTTTGCATTATTCAGCTGATAGGCCGAATTTTCCGTATTCAAATGTTCAAAATTATGAAATTGTTGAATGGGAGAGGATTGAATAAAGTTAACACCAGCATGTGGTTGTCCTTTTCGAGGAGCAACTAGCTGTGGAGGACTAGGAAATGGAAAATACAGATTGTTTTGTCGCAACGATCCATAGGGTGCATAGGAAGGTGTAGCGCTTTCACTAGTGCCCAAGTTATAAGCTAAGGTAGAAGGGGAACTTGAACTTGGTTCAGAAGTTGAGCGCATGATGGGTGTCGGCAAGGGTCCACTCATGGGTGGAGGGAGAGCAACATGATATGGTTGTTGGTAATAGGGAGGAGAGTAATAAGATGACCCTCCATATATCGGCGGATATTGGGGTGTACCGTACATGGGTGGTGGTTGGATGTACAGATTGTGGTGTGTTGTGGTACCAATCAATCCATCCACCACATGAGACATCCCAGGTTTGTCCTAGTCGAATGGTATGGGTCTCGGTGCATCAAGTATTACTGTGTATAACTAACCTGACTGAGCATAAATGAGGTCGTACTATTGAGCCTTGTTGATGTCTTTCTCCTCGGTTTGGGGGAAGGTGGATGCCACATCTTTGGCAAGTATAGAGACAAGTGATTTGAGAAACCAATTGAGACGTGGTTCTTTGGTGGTTTCTACTTTACATAAACTACGTCGTTGATTCCATTCATGAATGTGGTCGTAAATATGTGTAGTCTAGATTTTTTTTCACTTGGAGATCAGTTCTATACCAGTGTCATGATGAACTGGTAGTTGAAAGAAGGCCAAGAATGATTTGGCCAGGGATTCAAAAGTCACATGGGACCCTGATTTTTCGTCCACCTACCTTTTGGTTGATGGACCAGTAAGTGTGCATTGAAATAACCTTAAGCAGATGGAGTCATCCATGATTTTGTTTGAGGATCACCATAAGTTGAAGGTCATGACATGGTTGGCGGAATCTTCCCCCGATTTTCCTTCAAATTTTGGAATATATGAAGGTAGTTTGGTAGGAATATTGGGCCATGTGGGGTCATGCAATATAGGGTCATTTGCGAGTTTACTCAAATTAGGGATATTGAGGGACAAAAAATATGGCAGGGGGGTGGTGGTGGAGGATTAGTTCCATCCATGGTGTGAGAAAGTCATGGACCTGACCCTTGAGGGCGATTTGATGGGGTTGTACTTCTCCCTTGAGAGGTAGTTTTCCCCCTGCCTCCTTGTGAAGAAGAGATAGTGGATGGTTGGCCTTGGGAATTGGACCCACTTAAAGTGGAGCCAAGAAAGTTGATCCTAAAATAGTATCACTCATAGGGGTGTGAGATGGTTGAGTTTGTGAGTCGGAAAGACTAGAAACTTCTAGAATAGGAGGGAGGTTCTACAAGCATCTGGAATGATGGGGATTCTGTGGATCCCCTATGATGTTCAACTAGCAAAGTGGATGTGTGAAAATGGTGATGAGAGAAATAAATGAACAAGAGACTTATGTAATTTGGACCTTCACAATATAACTCACAATTGCATGTAATCAAATGAGCATCATACATAAATCAAAAACAAGCATACATGTGGGTAGGTGGATTTTGTCCATGTGGGAGAACAAAGAAAACAAATGCTTGTGTCCTAAAAAGGCATATCGTCCTTCCTCTCAAATAGCACCAGACCTTCCAAGAGCTCTCAACAGTGGGGTCTGAAGCCACCAGAAGAAGAACTAGTGAAGGATGAAGCAATCATTTATAATGAGGGGTAGAGGGTGCATATCCCGAAAGAGCTGGCGATATTTCCCAATAGCCACACAAAAGCTGATCAAGATGCAATTGCAGCCCACAATTTCCACCTGGGTAGATGTCCTAAATTTGGCCACTAGGTACCTTGGTCAAAGTGCGACATTTAGATTTTCGGCCTCATAAATGGGTCACGGGCTAGATCTCTTCCAAGAGTTGGGTGACTCAAGGGGGGATGCATAGAAAAACTAGACCTTAGCCTTCGACCCTTCATGGGTATCTCCCTTTCTTATGTTGTAAGGAACACTTGACTTGGAGGGTTTTAAAGTTTCCTATTTTTCAACTTCTAATGTTTGAAAATGTGAGAACTAGATAACGGAGGGTTATTTGAATGCCTACCCTTGAGATCCTACCTAGACTAAAAAAAAAATTGGCACCTCCTGTGGAGGAAAACTTAGTGAGTTTTTAGAAAAAAATTAGATGTGTTTGGTTGAGAGATTGGGGGTGTGAACCAATCTCGTTTGAATTAAGTGGGTAGGGATAATTTCTTCAAGAAATAGTGGGACGTTTTGGAATTCCTTTGGAGAAAACCTACTTCAACCTTCACAATTAAAGATGAAATTATGTGAGTGAGGAGTGAATTTGTGTGTGAGAAAGTGATCAAATGTGCCAAATTTTAATAAGTTAGGTGTGAATTTGCAACATGTGGACTTTCTATGGTCCTTACAAATCTTGGTTACCTACCTTACTAGATGTCATTGGTACAACTTTGTGGAATTTTGAAAGCCCTAAAGAACTAGCATGTGGACATGTGGGTCCTTACCAATCCTTTAAACTCTCTAATGTTGTTTATACTAAGAAATCTTTGAAAAACTTTCCTAGATTGCAAGCATGTGGGCATGTATGGGCCCATTACTTTGATCTTTAAACTCTCCTAGTGATGTAAACTAAGAAAGTAATTTCAAAAAATATCCTAATTTTGCAACATGTAGGCATGTATGGGCCCTTACAAATTTAAGATGATTTTCAAAAGAAACTAAGAGGAACCCTAGGGGGGCTTTTTCCTCTCCTAAATATTTTGTTAAGGGAGATTAAATGTCCCCTTAACCACATTTTTTATTCTCAAGATCACTCTATGGTGCGAGAGAATAGCATACTCAATCATTAAAGTTGATTTATGGTCCCAATGCAAGTGTTTTTATATGTGATAGAAAATAATTTCAACTTAACTTTTACAATCAAACAAATCATCCGTGTGGAAACCCAAAGAAAAAAGAGGAGAAATATGGTTATTTTTACCCCCCTAAGTGCCTATGTTTGACTAACCTTTCATATGGGAAAGGAATTTAAGTGGAGTGCATTTACAAATTACATAAAAGCAAGATTTTGAAGGCTAAGGACCTTCAAATCATCACAAAAACTCTTACAATTTTGAAACTCTGGACATATGTGTGGGTTACAGTTCAGACAGATGCACAGTGGTTGCACAATGCACAGAATGCACAGAGAACATAAGACCTTTTGACACATGGTGCGCAGAATGCATAGAGAACAGAAGTACTTTGGGCGCACAATGCTCTGAATACACGTTTTAGGGATGAAATACCCACGCACGTTATGATACGCATCGGGGGGTGGATTTTGAGTGGAATTATCCTCCTCCAGCTCCAAACTTAGCTCTTGAGAGGTAAGCCTAGGTCGGTTATGGTTCATGCAAGGAAAATGGGTCAAAAAGAAGTGCTCTAAAAGCCCAAATAGGGAGGAAATTGATACATTATCCCCAGTATGGTCACCAATCTGTTGTGTCTGTTTCGTCACTTGGGTGAGCAAAACAAGCGCACTTACAAGTCTAGTTGGGCCTGCTAGACAAGACAGAGGTTATTGCATGATTTAAACAATCCAAGCACATGAAATACACAAGTAAATAAACTAAAAACAACTAAAGAAATAAAACTAGAATGCATAAGAAACTTTGAACCAAAATCAATCAACCAAATGACCAAGATTATGCCACCAATGGATAACTATATTAGTTGGAAAAACACCATAGATAAAGGAGGACTTATGGATCCCCTCTTCCTCTTTGGGAGGGCTCTTGAGTTCCCTATTGGAGAGCTCTTCTTACAATTATAAACAAGAAAGAAAATGGTGAAGAAATCCAAACCTATTCCCTCAAGAGGCGAGTGGAATGGCCTATTGGAATGTTGCTAGAATGCTCTAAGGAGAAAAGAGGATTCTTAAGGGAGGATTGAGGTAGCATAACAATACTATATAAATATTAAATTAGTAGTGCACCCATGGCTTCCATTTATAGCATGTCTTCAAGGCTTTATTCAACTGGTTCTTGGTGTGGAAAAGGGGCCCTTTAGGGCACCCTTTGGTCCTTGACCAGCCCCCCATTCGGATTCATCTTAGATCTGAGGGTCAAATCAAGTTGGGAAATGATCCATAAGTGGTTGAGGGGCCGACAAGAACCATAAATGTGTCATTCACAAGAGTGCGAGGATTTTCTCATACACAGTCGCGCATATGGCACATTGTGTGCTCTACGGGATTCTTTGGCCCACTCACTGTGCGTGGGCTTCCTTTAGTGATTCAGCGCATATCAATTTTTGTCCAGTTGTATACTTTTTTCCTCTTGGAAATGCATTTTTGGTGTTGCAGGTGAACTAATGGTTCTTTGGCAATGTTGTATTTCTATAACCATTTGTAAACAATGTTGCGGATGAAATTTCAGTGATAACAATAATCATGTCATTTTACTATGCATTGCTTTTTACTACTAACCAATTCATTCATTCATTCATCATAACTAACAATAGAAATAAATAAGACAAGCATTGCACACATAGACATAAATTTACCATGGTTCACCCCCTGGGCTACGTCCATAAAGACTTGGTCGTCTTCGCTCTTTTATTATTCTTCATCAATTTTATTGCATTGGGCGCAATACAGTGAGAAATTGAGGCTAACAAGATCACACTAAGATCCACATATTGTGACCTTACCCCCAGTTACAATGTATATCTTTGTCTCAAAAACTGACTCTAAGATCATCTCCAACTCTAGCTCCATAACTAGATCACTCAAGCATTAACAACTACTACTACCAGATCTACTCAAATCTCACACACTATATTTATATTGCAAAAGGGGTAAAATACTCGTTACAAATATGGCCAAAACCCTAACCCACTAACCCTAAGTAGATTAGATTTTCCCACTTTCTAACTCCCTGAGTGCAGTTGGTTAAAATCACATTGTTTTCCTTGTTGATTTGCGTCCTTCTTCCTTCCTTTGACTTTCCTACTTTCTCGATGCTGCTTTTCCCTGTTTTGCAACGGGAACTCCTTTTCTGGTCCATTTTCTAACTATCTTCATTAATTTCTACATTTTTCCCCAAAATGGCATGTGCCGACAAGCCCCCAACACTCACATGTGGCTCATCCTAAGCCACTCAAGTAGTGTGTTCCTCCTACATCGACTTCTCTAGCTGTTGGAACCTACATGAAATTTATTCAACCTGATATTTTACTTGTGCACTCTTCTCTACTACAATCTCCATACTATGCACAGTAATAGGATCCTTCAAGAGTTCTCCACTCTCCAATCCAACCTGTTCAATCTGAACCTTAGCTACAACAATCTCCATCATCATTTTTTTTATGCCTTCCTGCAGTGGTTCCAAATACACTTGCCTTGACTTCTTTTCTGCTTGGATAGTCTTCAACTCTACCTGTAAATTATTCATTTCTTGCACATTCCTCAATCTGTCTGAGATTGTAATCGTCTTCTTTTTTTTCTTCAGTTCTTGAAGCGATGTGTTTACACCTTCCTCTTTTTGATCTAACTCTTGCATTTTTCCATCCTCTTGAAGAGTTGTCCATAACTGCGCAATTTTATTGTACAACTCTATTATTCCCTGAATGATGAATGCAATGCTTTATATATGACAGGTAACCTCCTTCTCCCTTTGTGTCCTTACTTATGGTGGAGCATTTGGTACTAGAAGATCCTTCAATTCTACAATGTGGGCTCTGTAAGCCTCCATATCTCGTGTTATTTTTTCAATCTTACCCTTTGTGAGTACATTCTCCCCTTGCGCATTGTGAGCAATGGTTTTGAACACTTCTTCCACTTGTTTCTATAATATTTGAATGCTCTACTTCGTTTCATTTCTCTCAAATTGCACCTGGTTAAGTTTCATCTCTAGTGTCTTCCTTACTTCGCTGGTCAATTGTAAACTTTTCACATTTGCATGGGCCCTCAACTAAATTTATTTCGTGAAACTAATTTGAAGTTTATACATGGCCTTTATTGGAACCTTCAGTACTACCAAGTCCAAATGATCTATGTATTTCAATGGCTTCTATGTTGTAATTCCATTCACCTCCAACATCCCTTGGGTTATACAAAAATTTTCATTCCCCGTGGATATTAGCTACATTGTCTTATGTTTCGGCACTATTATTTCATGTGAAGTGTGTTATTGTTGCACTTGTTCTTTTTGTTGCATTGCGGTGAGTGGAAATTGTTCTAGGGAATCTTTAACCTCTATTAATTTCTTGACTATCTCCTCCATTTGCTCCTCTTCATCATACCATGCCTTTGTCGTGAGGTCTTGTACACTCTCTGTGACCAACTTTGGATCATCCTATGTTAGTGTGAGTTGAAGAACTTCCTGTGCACCTTCATTTTCTTGCATTTTTCTACTGCATGTAACACTGTACTTTTCATTGGCAAAGTCCTTGTCTGCACGGTTGAAATTGGTATATCTAAATTTGGGATACTTATGCCTCATGTTTCCTCAGGCATAGGAACATTCGTATGTTTCTACGCTCCTCCATTTGGTTCTACTACATGCCCTTTTCCCTTAGATGGAGCCTTAGGGATAGTATCTTTCTACCTTGGATTTTTATGGTTGTACTAACCTCTGTTTCTTTGGTGCGCTTTGTTGATTTCCTTGTATTTGCAGTTACACTGGTTTACTGTTTTGAAGGGCTAGCCTCTACTTGTTTCTTATTTTTTTATACCTTCTTTGGAATCATTGGCACCTTTCATTCTTCAATCCATTCTTCATGGCCCATTGCACTTCTTCTCCTGTGACACAGTATCTCAACTATAGCCACTCCTTCTTAGGATTCCTTTTGGCCTGGATCCACATGTTATGTTTGGAAGCCTTAAAATCTGTTATTCCTTGATTTTTTGTCACCACTTCTGGTGGTATTCTCCATGTATTAGCTATTTTTTCCTACATCTCATCAAACAACATGGAAAACATGCTAGAAATTTCCTTCCTTTTCTTCGGATATGAAGTGTGCCATAGTGTTGTATATTTCGTTACATGGCAGTTTCCTATCCTCTGGTAAAATCCACTATATTTTGGTTCTCCCCAACCAATCAGGGCTATCAATATAATTAACCAAGAATAATGAAATTATGTGGCTAAATCCTACACATCTTTGCATTCCTCCAAAAACAAGATAAGGATCCCAGCTAAGTAGACTCCCCTTTGCGCACTACGCAGATACTGCTATTACTCCAGCAAGGGCTTCCTCCTTGCGACATTTTCTCAAAATTTTACATGCCATCAATTTTGTCACAAACTTCGTTGCTAGATCATTTATATGTCTCATAACCATTCCTATGGAACCTCTTTCAATCCCATATTTGGTATTTATCACATCTTTCAAAGCTTTCTCTTTGGTTTTATCATCCATGTATTGCTTTGGTTTTGCATCATTTGTTGGTAAACATGTGATTTGTGCAATTAATTCTACATCTATGGAGTTAGGCCTCTCCATCCATAGGATGATTCCATGTACCAGTGAAAAAAGTTGTTTGATATAGGCATTTACATCTTTCCCTCTCCCAAAGTGGGTAATCTCTAGCAAGTTCATGATCCTTGTGTTATAAAGTCATGCAATCCACTGTTTCGACTCTGAAATGGGATCCCCTACTGGACCCTCTCCTCTATTCCCCATGTACACTTGTTGTGCAAACTCAAGGAACTTCCCTGTGTCTGCCACATCATGATCAGAATACCTCAGTTTGTTAATAGACCCTAACATGTTACCAACTACTTTGACTTTGTATGGTATTTGTGGCAGTGACAGTGCTAATTCTTCCTCTTTTCTTGGTGTTCTTGGTGCAATAGTTTTTTCCCTAGTCTTCTTCTTTCCAATTGATGGCCCTACCATTTCTACCTAGTTCTCTTCCTCATCTTATTTTTTTTCTGAATATTGTTGGTTCGTAATATCTTCCACATGTACTTGTTCCTCCAATTGTTGTGTTGGCTTTGCAACCTGGTGCTACACTTCATCGAACTTTGTTTTTTCATCAACTTCCTCAATTGGCTATACCTTCTATTTTTTTGTGCCTAATCCAACTTGTTGTGAGAGGTTCTGCTCTATGCTAGGGTTTTTTGTTTCTCCCCATGTGTCGACATCCATTTCCTCTCTCATCGAAACCTTGTTGCTCTTCTACAATGGTGGGACTAACCGACTCGATGACTGATGATGGAATCGCATCCGCATACACTACTCCTTTTTTATTGTTTTCCCCATCAACTATTGTATCCTGTGGCAACCCCACAACACTTTGTGTTTTCCTTACAATCCGACTAGGAGCTCCAAGCTTTGGTGGTGCCATTCTTCTAAATTTTGAAAGGGTTTCTCTGAATCTTCATTGAACACCTCGGAGTCACCTGCTCATACTAAATTTTCTTTCTTAGCTCTCGTTTTCACAAAGTCACAATGAGTCTTCTTGTTCCTATTTTCCTCTTTTGTAAGTCTTGTCATAAATTTATATCGCACTGTACTTTTTTTATCACTACCTTTTCATTTTTTGGCTTCTTTATGTATCGACGTGCTACTTTTTCTACTTGGTCACCTTTCGTTGGTGCACAGTGTATTCATGTTATTTCATTCCAATTGCTATATTTTGTGTAGTTCTCCCATCTGTGATTCCAAGTCTCTTATCTATGATGATCCCAAGTTCATTGCTCGAACGTGCACGCAGCTGCGGGAACAGGATTCGAACCTGCAAACATCAGGTCATGAGCCTGCTGAGTCTATAGCCACTTCCTCTACCCCGCTTTGCTTATAACTTATTCATTCGCTAGTCATGCCCAACCCATCGTACTATGAATCCTTCCCGTTAGGGCTTTCCTTACTGTCTCTGGATAGATTGATTGAGAAGAGCCTCCTGTCAATGGTTATACGCTTCAATCCCCCGGATGAATGAGGGAGAAGCATCTCTTATATATGTCATTACGCTTTAAGGCTCAACCATATGCCCCACCATCAGAAATTGATACAAGTTGCCTGTACTATATTATGTGTTTCCCTTAGGATTGGATTGTTGGATTCATTACGTAGGTAAAGCACCTCTATGCATGGGAGTCTTACTGGCACTATACTCCAAAGCGTCGTAGAATAAGAGATTATTATATATGAGTTAACGCCACGTAACTTTACGTCAATGTGTGAGCCAACCGTTATCGGGGTATCCTCATTCTGGCCCACCTGTAAGTAGATCAATATCCTGACGAACTTGTACAATCGATGCCACAGAGATCTCTCATCAAAGAAAGAAATAGGTAAACGACCAGCGATATATCTAGAGGTGTTAAACTGCTGTGGGAAGCGGAGATGAAAAAACACAGGCAGTCACGAGAAGGGAAGTGTCAATAGGCAGTCACGATAAGGCAAGTCCTGAGCTCCCCCCTGCCTACATATTGCAGGCAACCCAAGCCCGTACCACCACTTGATTAACTACTACTAATAGCAGCCGTACCACCACTGGATGTGTCAATGGGGGATCCACGCTCTCCCCTCCTGAATCGAGCATGAAAACCTTCTCTATGTGAAGGCCCTTGCTTCCTTCCATCCGATCCGATCCAACGCTCTCTCACTGTATGTAATTTGGTGGATTCCTAAGTGGGCAAAAAGTACCTGCCAACACATAGGAAGGTTGTTGTATCATCTAACTGCATGTGTAACACTTCTTCATCTACTGCATCTTTTTGTATTTTTCCTCTTTTTCCAATTTCCTTTCTTTCTTTTTCAACTTCTACTATATACACTATGTACAATTTTATTTGCATGCATTGTAACTACTAAGGGTTATTGGGTTGAGTGTCCCTATACATTTTCAGTTGACTACCATTCACTAATCCTTGAATCTCTTTTCCTGTTAGATCTTGCAACTACACAACACCTCCATCTGTGATAGATTTTATCTCATATAGCCCTAGCCAATGCATCCTAAATTTTCCTAGCTGATGTAAGTATTTGTTTTCATAGAGGAGAACCAGATCTCCTTACTTAAATTTTTTCTTCTTGATGTGTCTATCATGCCAAGATTTGTCTTTGGATTTTTGTATTTCCTAATGGAAAACATCCATAATCATGTCTTCTTCTAGTTCTACGAGTTGAGACAATATTTATTGAGTTGTGCCTCTTTTTGACATGTTTGTAATTGCTTCAATGTGCAAACTAGGCATCAAATATTCCAAAGGGACTACTACTTTATGACCATACACCAATATGAAAGGTGTATTCTTTGTGTGTTTCTTACATGTGGTTCTATAATCCCATAATATTGTTGGTATCTTCAAATACCAATCATCCATGTTCACATTACAACTTTTAGTTAGGGAATTCTCCAAAATCTTATTAAATTCTTCCATTGTTCCATTAGCCCGAGGATGGAATAGAGTTCTCTTTTGATGGTGTATCTCAAATTCTTCAGTCATTGACTAAATGGTACTATTGATAAAAATATTTTGTTGATCATTCATCATAAGTCTAGGGCATCCAAATCTTGTAATTACTTGTTCAAATAGGAAGTGCATTGCAGTTTCTGCACTTCAATCTTTTACTGTTGTTGCTTCAGCCGATCTGGTTAAATATTATGTCATTGTAATGATGTACCTTACTCCTGATATTCTATTTGGTGGATTGATTGGTCCTACAAAGTCAATTTCCCATTTATCAAACACTTTAAGGGTTACCTGAGGTTTTAAGAGAATCTCATCCCTCTTGGATGGATTTCCTACCCTCTGACACACATCACAAGCCTGGCAATACTCCTTTGCATCTTTAGAAACTGTTGGCCAACATAATCATCCGCATAGTATCTTCTATGCAATGGATTTTCTTTCATAATGTTCTCCAGATATTCCTTCATGTGCTTCTGCCAAAATGATAGGACGTTCATGTTCCATGACACATCTCCTTAAAATATTATATGCTCCTAATTTATACAAATGTCCTACAAATAGTTGGCAATATGCATCTCTAACCACCAAATTCTTCTTTTGTCCAGTGTCGTGTAACACCCTGTTTCCCCCAGTCTGTAAAAATAACTATACTGGCCAAGTATTGTGGCAAACTTAGAAATGCGAATGTGTGATGTGAATGGACCTTGTGAAAAAGGTCGATGAATGTAAATAATATTATGAATATATATATATATATATATATATAT
>JASDQU010735571.1:68613-92505 GCA_032191745.1 Picea mariana | reverse complement strand
CCACTGAAACCAATACCGTATTTGGACTTCACTGGCCCGGAGAACCAAGAGCGGCTCGTTGGCCCCGAATTAAATGACTCACCATGTTGGTAAGTAAATGGCTCCTCATTAGTAATGAGGGATGGGGGTGAACCGCCCATCCGTAGAGTCCTCAGACCTAACCAACACGAGGAAGATTGTGCCACACGCAACCTCACCAAAGAGAGAAAAGGCAGGAAGAGTGTATGATCAAGGGGCAGACGCAAGGGAAAGAGAAAGAACTCTGGAAAATACAGAGTGAATGATAGTGGAGAAGAAGGAGAGTAACCTTCATTCTCGGTCACTGGCGAACAGAGACTCAGTCTCGCAGCATCGTGGTCTCAACTTAGGGGTGGCTAGTGGTAAATCCGTTGGGAGTCGTTGAGCCTACGGTTGGGTGGAAATGAGCACCCCTCTCAGCAGTTGCAATCACATATGGTGTTATTTCTAATAAGTGTTTTACATCTTGCATCTTGAAATGTATATCCTGGCATTTATGATCATCTTGCATCTTGAAATTTATATGCTGACATGTATGCTCATAGTCTGTGTAGTTTATGAATGGTTTGAGTATAAGACCGTCTGTGCGGTGTTTTGATCAGAAATGGTGGTTGCATGCTTTTATTGGAAGGACCACGTATGGCTTATGTTTATATATAGATTGGTATATGTGTGTGTGTGTGTGTGCATATTGAATTAGTTCAGACTTCAAGTCTGTTTTCGAGAAATCTATACCTTTATCTGCCTCAGGTAATACCCTGGATAGATCTCCCCATAGAGACATCCTTCTTGGAAAGCTCACCAAGAACCTGGAAAAGGATTTGAAGGCTCAAGTCTTAGTAACCCTGTACGAGGAAGAATGATCCTCTTGAAATATTGAGATGGCAGTATAGGGATCAGTATTCATCGACAGATGAGATCCTGTCGAAAGATCTGTGGTCATTCACAACCGTTAGATTGGAGGAAGAAATGAGGGCGTTAAATGCCTTAACCCTTTTCCTTTATCTTCATGAATAGCGAAGAAATCGGGACTGTAGATCCCCAAGGTCCATGAGAGTATCTGGACCGTTGGCTTTTCCATGTCCAGGGAGCAGCGGGAGAGTGCACAGCGTGGGGCAGATCTGAACCGTCAGATCTTAGTTAGAAAAACCCGACAATCGTTGGATCTTTCAGGAGATGCATGAGGGTTAAGCCCTCATGAACAGAGGCGAAAGTCCTTAAAGAGGAGTTAGTATCGGTATTTTGGACTTCGGGATTTCGAAAGTCTTGAAGACAAGAGATCGGGACACTCCATGGTGGAAGTCCCGAAATAGATCTCGATCATCCGATTAAGGGAATACACACGTCGCGAGATCACCCATTTCGTGGATTCAGACATCAGGGAACAAAAAAGGAAGGTGAGCATTTTGACATTGCACCTAGTGAAGTCCCTAAACAATTTGGACCGTCCATCTGTGGAGAACATGTGACGGAGATCGAGAGTCCATTGGTATTTCAGATACCGTGGATTCAAATTGACAGAGTATTTGTGTCACTGAGGGTTGCAAGTCATGAAATCGCGGAACGATGAGGACCATCCATCTGAGGGAGGACATGTGGCAGAAATCCAGGATTTTGGGAGAGTCCCGAAAGGAAGAGTCCATCGGGAAATCGGAAATCTAGAATTCGGCAGTCCCGTTGATAAGAGGTCGGGCTCTCGTATTGATAAGTCCCGAAGGGAATAAGACTGTGGTCTTATGAGAAGTGGTCATATGGACCAAGGCACAGCCTAGGGGGCTAATTGTTGATCGAAGCCTCTTCGGCATTTCGGCATTTCGTGGTTTGCAGAGTCAAAAGACTCGACTCGCTTATACCGCTGAGTCATGAAATGCGAAAAGGCACCTAGTTGTTTGGCCTATGATCATGATCAATGATCACACGGATGTGGGAAAAAGGGAATATCTAGCCTGTGCTAAGCCCCGTAGGATTCTGGGGATTCTGTCCCTCGAGAAAAGGCAAAAAATTTATTATGTCGTAGTGGGTGTGTGACATGTCGTATTCCTTTGGGGAAAATCCTGTACTCAAAAATTCAATGATATCATCAAAGTATTCGTCAACATTCTGGACTGAAAAAATTTGTGCATTGGGAAAATTATCCTCGAAGCTGCTTGGTTCCTCCCCATTAGTTATCCTAGACAGATGATTTGGCCCAGCATTCAATCTTCCAGGTTTCACAGCTACTTCAAAATAAAATTCTTGAAATAACAACAACCATCTACATATTATTCCCCCCGACACTATATTGTTGACCAGGTATTTAAGAGAAGAGAGATATGTGAACATCTTAAAATGTTGGCCTAACAAATAATGTCTGAACTTTTGCAATGAATACACCATAGCCAAACCTTCCCTCTCTGTTGTATTATAATTATGTTCTAACTCTAACAGTTTCTTGCTTGCAAATGCTATTGGGTGATCTATGTAGCCTTCTCCTGGTTGTGTTAATACTACTCCAAGTGTTATTGAAGATTCATCCACATGAACATGGAACTCTTTTTACCAATCTGGAAACACCATAATTGGTGTTGTCACCATTTTCTCTTTTAATATGTCTGAACTTGTTGGCACACATCATTCCACTAAAACTTGATATCCTTCTTTAAATATTTATCCATGGGAGAAGTAATTTATGCATAGCTCTTTATGAACTTTCTATAGTAGCATGTATGACCTAGTCTAGCTCTCAATTGGTGCGTTGACTTAGGTGGTGGTAAATTAACAATGAAAACAATCTTTGTAGGATCAACCAGCAGACACTGTTTACACACCACATTCGCTAGAAAAATTCCAAATGGTGCATTGAATATGAATTTCTTAATGTTCAAATAGATTTGGCAGTGTCTACACCTGTCTAGCATTAATCTTAAAATTTCAACATGATCTTTCAACAAGCTAAATATTGTCCAATCATACAGATAAACTTCCAAAAACGTATGTATAAAATATTTAAATGCAGATACCACTACCCTTGAAAAAGTAGCAAGGGAATTATTCAATCAAAAAGGAATCATTGTGTACTTATATGACCCCCATTCTATGGAAAATGTAGTCTTATGAGGATCTGCTAGTGTTATTATGATCTGGTGATACCCTGAAAATCCATCAGTAAATGAATATGCTTCTTTTCCTCCTACATTTTCCAATACTTCATTTGTAAATGGAATAGGGAAGGACTCATGCATATAGGAACCATTCAACTTCCTCAAGTCTACACATGTCTGTATTCCCCCTTGCTTCTTCTCCTGAAATACCATAGGGCTAATCCACTCAGATTCTTCAACAGGTTATATTATACCAGCCTCTGACATGTTTTCAATCTTTGCCTTAACTTTATGTTTATATACTGGATTCAATCTATATGGTCTATGTCTTATTGATCTGGCATCTAGTCTCAAGGAAATCTTCATCTCCCCAAGTTCTCCTACTAGCCCTTTTATTTCAAAAAACGTCGTTGGAAATAGATCACTATATTCACGCAGTAACTTTGTTATTCTTTCCACTGTTTGGTTATCCCAATAGTCACCAATACTTGCAATCTTTGGATTCTCTTATGTTCCAATATTTACCTTCTTTATCTTCAGTGGTGTAGCAAATTATTTTGACTGTAATTGTGGACCTTCTACTTCTCTTTCCCCTTCAACTTATGTTATCTGAATATCGCGCAGGTTTTCTTTTGTTGGGTCATCTTCTGCGACGTGGTAACAATGTAGCAATTGTCTGATTGTTTGTCTATTATGATTCTGATAAGATGTTACAGTTTCAACTTTGGGCTCTTCAAAGATATTCACTTTAATCAACTTAAGTGTTTCATCCATCATTAGGTTCTCATGTTCAAATGCAAACGTGATCACAAAATTCTGATGCAACTCTGTCTAATTTGCAATTCCTCTGTGCAGTTCCAATTCTGTATACTAATTTCTTGGTATGCCTTATAGTGTATGGATAAAGTGATGTAGCCACTCCTCTGGTGGTACCAATCTCCATTGGGTTATGAATATGTCTATATGTTCTCTGGTCTATTCTCTTCCATTATATTTCTCCATATATTTATTCTCCTGTTCTGCTCCAAATCTAATGTGCAGTAATCATTTGCATTGATACAAATCCTGGATCTTTTCCTTATGAGTACCCCACCAACGTGCAGGTGTTTCTTTCAAGGAAATGTCTAAAATTGGTAACCTTTGAATTTCTTGAATTTCTAACTCAGACTTTGTTAAGAATTCTTCTAAATCGTTTTGACCATAAAAACTTGGAGGTTCTCTTACTTCTGTGCCAACCACTCTTAGTGCACGCGTCATTCTTGCACCTATTCTGGTAGATATATCATGTAAGCGATGTTTCCAAATCTCCAGTCCTGTGTCAGAATCTGAATCACAAAAAATGATGCTTCTCCAGATAAGCATTCCATATGTTGTTGGGTTAATGTAATCTTCCTCGAACGGGATAGTTCTGTAAAACTGATTTATCTCTTCTATAATAAAATTCTTTGTCGTTGGTTAAACATATCTTCCTTCTTCTGAAGGATCTAATGGTGCAATGACTTTATATTCTCCTGATTCAAAGATCATTTTCTTGATCGTCAAGTTGATGATAGCTTGATTGTCAAATGCCCAATTCAGTCCCAACAATGCTAGATAAGGTGTAGTATTATCCACTATATCAATTACTTCAAAGTCTGCCATAGTGCACACACCATATAAATCCACTTGTATTCCTTTCAATCTACCAATTGGTATAACTCTATGTTGGTTTGCTAGTTTCAGTTGAATAGGTGAATATCCCGGTGTAGGTTCTCCCATGCATTCCCATGTCTTCTTAGGAAGAAAATTTACCTCAGATACCAAATCTAATATGATGTCACCCATGTTAAAGTCTCAAATATTTGCATTCAGTCTAAACTATCTATTTTTTCTTGTCTTCCTATGGACATGATTTACTTTTTTTTTCTCTAGTTGTAACTCTTCTCCAGAATTGCATTTTTCTAACAAACCTTGTAACATTGTATATTTTTTTATCATTCAATAACTTCAAGCAAGATACTAGAAACTTTCTTATATTACTTTCCTTTTATGAAGATTGATCTCCACTGGTATGATCATATGGATGAGGCATGTCATATACTGGCACATCATATCATGGTCATGCATTTGAAGTAGAATTAATATTATCCTTCAAAATTTCTTGTCTCACCTCCTTGAATGTCTCTTTCTCCTTGCACGCATCAAAATGTTGTTGAGGTGTTGTATTCTTGCTTACCCACTGGTGTTGGTTCTGATTCTTATTTGTTGCATCTACTCATGTCTTGGTTCCACCTCGAGTACCTATTTTAATATTTTTCCCATCATCTTCTCTAGTTTCCAAGGCAATCCATTGAACATTTTGATTATTTTGATTCATTTTTTCTTGTATCTTTGTCATAAGTCTCAAACGGTCTTATGTAGTATGATCTATTGCACGATAGTACGTGAATGTCGTTGGTGGTAGTGGACAATCTCTTGCATAATTTCCAAGTTTTTGATAATTATGGTAGGTTACTGGGCCTCTACCTCTTCCAAATCCTCCTCTTCCACGTCCTCCTCTTTCCAATCCTCCTCTGTTGCCTTGATTATCTACGCACAATGTATTATATTATGGCACTTGATTATATTGAGGTGGAACTACAAACTATTGTGCATTATTATACTACTGTTCAGGTGGACCTATCATTAGTTCATCATGCATCCTATAAGCATCTAAGGTCCTTTCCTTCATAAGCTTCATAGTTCTACAATCCTTATCTTCATGTCCTACAAACTTGCAGAAATTGCAGAATGTACTCTTAGGAATTGTTTGATATTTTTGCATCAGTGGACAATGATAGGGATCATGTCCATGAGTTTTACATATTTCACACCATACTCCTCTCGTAGGTAATGGATTCGAAAATCCTTCTCCCAAATACTGCACAAATTTTGGGCACTCATTCTTATGGTGTCCGTTTGTTCTGCATAAGGTACACCAAACAACTTCCCTCTTCTCCTTTCCTTTGCTCTGATTCAAATAGAATGTGAGATTATTCATATCTACTCTCAACTCTTCTACAGCTAGATCTGTATTCTTATATTAATTCTCTTCCAATTGTAAGGCTTCTTGCAGAGCCTCTTCTTGAGTCTGGAACTTCTTTCAATATTTTCAACTTATGATCAACTTCCAAAACTAACTCTCCTAGATTATGTTTGATTTCTATCATATCATTCATAAATTGATCTTCTAAACTTGGTCACTGGAACTTATTGATTAGTGTCTTCTTCACATCTCCGACGATTTTTGGTGTTCCTTGTGGATTGTTTACTGCTAGGCTCATAAACCAGTCCAATGCGTGGTTTTTGAATCTGATTGCAAGTTGAGATACTTTTGTGTCTTCCTCTATGATATGTTTAGCTTCCCAAATATTTTCACAAATAAATATTTTTTTATCTGGGTCCTTCGACCCTTCTCCATGGATTTTTGGCAATCAAATGGTTAGATTTGTTGCTACCATTGTAAAATATGCAGTACTTCCTTCGCGTGGTTTAAATAACTGACTAATGCTACTTGAATTTGTACTTCCACTTGAATTTACATTGGTCCCTTGACCTATTGGACCCCTTATGCCAGTAATTTTTGCTTGTCTAAAAGCTTATTTTATTTATCATGTCTTTGTCGCACGTGGGGTCGTGGGTTCCACACTAATTTAAATATGGAATGGAGAGGCTTCTTCTACACCAGATCCTTGAACTATGGTTTTTCTCTCATATGTGGCACATGGGATTTCCTCAATCTACTATGTAGCACAGATACCCTCTACCTCTTCTTCATCATTGTCCAAGCCTTCCCGCTCGGCTACTGCCCTCTTTTTTTTATTGATCTTATACTGGTAGGGTCTACCACTGCACGTTGTTCCCCCTTTGTCCATTATTTCCTTGATCTCATCTTCATCCATCATAATAGGGTCCATTTCTTCCTTCTTCTAACCTCTATCTAGGTCCTTCTCCATTTCTCATATCCTCTTTAGTGTTTCCCTCGATCTCCCCATGCACGCAGATTTATTTAGTTATTGGACTCCATTGTCATCACGCCTTTATCATGCATTAAAATCTTGATCGATGTGTATAGTGATGTAATGTACCTTTCTCTTGGACCCTTGAAAAACTCTTTCTCTCCAGCAGTGTATGAATTTGTAGTATCGTCTACAAACTTGGTAATGAATCCTGCAATAATGTTGTCTAGTCAGAAATCCACTGCGTGCATGAATTTATTGTTAACTTTTTGTATCTGTGCAATATTTTTAGTATTACATTCTACTGGTCTTATTTGATTAGTTGGATGTGTATCCTTCAACCTCAGTATCCACTCCTGCAACAAATGTGGAAATTCACATAAAAATTCCTCATGAAGATCAGTAAATGCATACGTCTCCAAACATTGGCGTAGTGTATATTTATGGTTTCTATTGTCCTTCTACACAAACTCAAGCTCTTTTGTTGAAAAACATTGTTCAGTATTCTGCTTAGTTGGATTCCATGGTCTGAACATCCCCTTTTAATACTTCATTCTCTTCATTGTTCTTCTCAACAAGTCCCCTCCAATATGTTCTGTTAGGTTCCAGCCGGCAATGGAACCATTTGTTGGAACCTTCTTGTATGACCCAGGTTCTATTTTAGGTTTCCAACAAAACCCTGCAAACCATCAGCCCTTATGGATACCAGAAGGCAACAATTCTCATAGAGTGCACAATGCAGTCTCACCCAAGATGGCTTTATGGGTGACTCCAGGACCCAAATGTTTGTAGTCTTGGAAGGGAGGTTGTTTTGGGTATGTTAGACATTATTTCTACCTCAAACACATTAGATCCATTATTATAACACATCATTATATCCATATCTACCATTCTGTAATCATTTACATTCATTTAACACTCATTCTGCAGTAATAATCATGTCATTCTAATGTGTGTTGCATTTTACTACTAACAGATTTATTCATCCATTCATCATAACTAACAGTAGAAAGAATAATACAAGCATTTCACATAGAGACACAAATTTACTGTGGTTCACCCCCCTAGACTACGTCCAAAAAGATGTGGATTTCTTCTCTCTTTTATTATTCTTCATTAATTTTATTTCATTGCACACATTACAGTGAGTAAGTGAGTTGGACAATATCGCACTAATCTCCACAGCTTTCGAACTTACCCCCAGTTTCAATGGATATCTCTATCTCAAAAACTGACTCTAAGATCATCTCCAACACTAACTCCAAAACTAGATTTCTCAAGCATTAACAACTACTACTACCAGATCTCCTCAGATCTCACACCCTATATTGATATTACAAAAAGGGCAAAATACCCATTACAAATATGACCAAAAACCTGACCCACTAACGATAAGTGGATTAGGTTTTTCCGCTTTCTAACTCCCTAAGTGCGGCTAGTCCAAAATCCAATTGTTTTCCTTGTTGATCCATGTCCTTCTTCCTTCCTTTGACTTTCCTACTTTCCTGACGTTGCTTTTCCCTGTTTTCCAGCATGCGCTCCTTTTTTTATCCATTTTATAATTATCTTCACTAATTGTTGCATTGTTCCCCAAAATGGCTTGAGCCAACACCGCACATGTTGAGTTTGTTTTTTCTTGTCTCACTCTTGTTGAAAAACATATTGGTAGCTATACTACTTCAATAACTCTTTGAAAATCATACATCAATCAAAAAATGACCTCAATAACACTTAATCAATACTACCACATCAACAGTCACTTTGGAATCAATGACACATCATTGTCATGCCAGCAACCACTTTGACATCAATGACAACACTTTCTCAAAAATGTGGCTCCATTTATAAGGATTGAAAAAGAGATCGAATTGATATAGTTCATTACCCACATGAAAAATTGGTAATAGAATCCCAGATGGATAATAATTAACCTTAACGAGAGCTAACTCATGCAATCAAAAGCTTCGGAGAGATCCACGTTTACAATCATTTCTCTTATATTCACGGTATTTATTGAGTGAATCGGTTCTTGAGATACCCCCACTACCTTGTGCATTTGTTTCTCTTCCAAGAAGCCAAACTGGTCAAGGGATATCCTATGAGAAAGGATCCCTTTCATCCTTCATATGATCTTTGATATAATTTTATATATGCAATTGCACAAGGAAATTGTATGAAAGTTTTCAAAGCAATGGAGGTTGTCATACTTGGGGATCAATGCAACAAAAGTTTTATTGAAAGTTGTCAATGTTTTCTCTATGGTTCTTGATTCTCTACTACTCTCCTTAAGTATTCTTCAATAAATTCATAACAGCTTGAGAATAATTCAACGGGGAGTCCATCTAGATAAAGGATTTTGTCTTTTTGAAAGATTTGTAGGGTCTTGAGAAATTCTTCTTTTCCTACTTCCGCCATAAGGGCATGATTATTGTTGGAGCATGGATTCAAACCCAAAGTTTGAAATACGTTACCAACAAAAATACCATTAGCGTCGACATATTCAATATTCAGGAATTGAATAAGGTCTCACCTGAGACACTCATGAGAATCATAGAGACTGAACAATTGTGCATTATATGAAGGAATATTGCAAACAAAAAACACATAGCCTAGAACTGTACATTAGATCCTACTCATTCACATCAACATTCATATATGTAAATTACAGTCTAATATATATAGAAATTATTCATCCATAACAGAGCTCGTGATAAGAATTTCTAGTTTGAGTCTCATTTTTTTCATTAACCATCCATAGATAAACATTCAGATACATAAATGGTCATAGCCTTCTCAAAGACTCATTGAGACTCAAACAAAAGATCAAGCACTCAAATCTAGATCCAATTTATCTCTCACATCATATTGCATCAGAAATACTGAATCATTACCAACAATAGCCAACTCTAGACTCATTAACTAGTTTGTGTGTGTTAATCCTTTTATCTCTCCATAACCATTACAATGATAGCAACTCTATCATCTCACTAACAACCTCAAGCATGACCCATTGTTCAGTTTGTAAATGATTACTAATAATGATGACTAGATATTCATGTGTGATCTCTCAAAAGTCTTTGTGTGGTACGAGAGTCGGTATGCATGCTACAAAATGAATGGTGCAAGTAAAGTAGATACTAGTTGGCATGCATTGAATATTGGCACATGAGAAATGAAACTTATGGCCCACGTGGTACAAAACTTGTGGCACTCACGTAGTCTTGAAAAAACCTTTGTGCCAACAGTCCTCCAACACTATTAGTTGGCTCGTCCTTGAGCCAACGAACCTGATTTTGGTGAGATGAAGGAAATGGATGGTACCTTATTCATGAGTCGGGCAATGAATTCCTAAAACTTTGAGTCGAAATGATCAAATGAATCCATCAGTTCCTTTATATATCAGAAAAAAATTTCAACCTCTTCGAATGTGATGGACCTTAGGGTAGTCTTGATCTACTTTCCCAACTCGATCACTGGGGTTTCCTTATGCATGTAGTAGTGTTTCTTGACCTGTTCGTGTGCTTCCAACATGCATTGGTGTCCAGTTTGTATAAATTTCCTACAATTAACTAGTAATCGGTGATCCTACTCACCAGTTGTCGACATTGTGCCTATGTATACTTTTTTGGTACCTTACCTATTGTAAGGTATGCTACAATTTCCACTAATTAATATGGCTTCTTCAATCTTGAAGAGTTTTGCATTGGGTATCTTTTTTCCAGACTCCCTACAGCTTCCCTTGACTCTATCCTCAAGACATGATTGGGTCCAACATTATGTCTATCACATTTGACCACTACTTCAAATTCAAATTCCTGGAAGAGTAACAACCATCGGCATATCCTTCCCCCCAACACTAGCTTACTCATCAAATATTTGAGCATTGAATGATATTTTAAGAACTTAAAGGGAATGTAGAGTAAGTAGTGTTTGAACTTCTGCAAGATGTAGATCATCGCCAATCCTTCATGCTCCATGGTTGTATAGTTCCTTTCATAATTTGACAACTTTCTACTGGAAACATAGATCGAATAATCAATTTTATCTTCTCTTGGTTGCCTTAGCACTACTCCAAGTGAAATGGACAACGCATCCACATGTATATGGAAATTCTCGGTCCAGACTGGAAATATGAGGATCAGTGAAATAACTAATTTTTCCTTGAGTTTGTCCAATGCCTCCTAGCATTCCTGCATCCAAACATACTTAGTATCCTTGTACAGTAGTTTCTCCAATGGTGCAATAATTTTTTCATAGTTTTAAATGAACCTTACGTAATACCTTGTATGGCCCAATTTTCTGTGCAACTCTTTGATAGAGGTTGGGTAAAACATAACTACAATATTTGCATGATCCACTAACAAGCCTTCTTTGCACATTAAATATCCCAACAGAGTCCCAAACTGTGTACAGAAGAGGCACCTTTTAATATTTAAAGAGATCTATAACTATCTTCATCTATCCAGTATCAACCACAATACTTGTATATGCTCTTTGATAAAGATGAATACCTCCCAACCATCTAAATACACTTCCAAAACCGTGTGCATGAATTATTTAAACGCCACAACAAAAATCCTAGAGAACATCATAGGTGCATTCTCTAGGACAAATGACATCATGGTGTATGGAAACAAGCCCCACTCTATTGAAAATTGTGTCTTGGCCATGTCTTCCTTTGTGATGCACACCTAGTCATAGCCTGAAAATCCATCCATAAATGAGTAAGCTTCATGCCCAACCACATTCTCCAAGACTTCAATTGTAAATGGGGTAGGGAATGGATCATGCATGCAAGATGCATTTAGGCTCCATAAATCTACAAAAATCCTTATGTCACACATATTCTTTGGTGTTACTACCATCAAGTTGATCCATTGTGATTCTTCCATAGGGGTGATGATACCTATGTCTAACATGTGGTCCAATTCCTTGTGAAACTTTTCTTTATACTCTGGGATCTACCAATATGGTCTCTTGTTAATCGGTTTGGAATCTAGTTTTAGCTAAACACACATCTCCCCTAGAGACCCTACGATACCCTTCATCTCGAAAAAACTCCTTGGGAACAGGTCTTCGTAATATTTCAGCAAGTCCACCACTTGTGTCACTATTTACTAGTCCCAGTAATCACCAATTACAACCATGTTAGGTGCCTTCTCTACGCATATGTTATGTTTCTTCATCCTTAGAAACTGTGTATAATCTAGTGCAGTACTACTGGGATCCTTCTCTTAGACTACACGTGTGCCTTATGTTTGGTAGATCTGTAATTTTCAATGGTCCTCTTTATGTGCATCATCATTTTCTACCTTCTAGCAATAGATCAATTGATTCAACTTCACCATTGGCTTATAGTAGGCATAGAATAACTTTTGACTTTGGGTTGTCGATTGAAGATAAAATTATTTATCCTTAATAGAATATCCCTCTGCCCAGGGACCTCTGACATAAACTTGAATGTTGCACATAATTGGTTGCTCATTTTCCCCCAATCCTTGGTTTGCATCCTAGTCTCCTCTTCTATATATTGGCTTTTGGGAACCATATCCATAGTGTGGAGAAACCTATGGACCCATTGCACTCTAGGAATTTACTTGATCATCCAGAGCCACTCACAGAACCAAATATGTTCCTAAGGATCCTTGGTACCCTTGTCCCTTCTTATTAACTGAAAGTCATTCAAAAATTTGAACCTTATTCTGATGCACTCTACTACATGTGCCTAGTCCTATAAGTCTATGCAGTTTGTTTCCCACTAGCACACAATTATTCCCTTAACTATTGCATCCATAACCTAAATCCTCTAGGTCTCAAGCACACCTTATTCCATATGCGCTATAAAGGCATCCACCAAGCATGTCCCATCAAATTGAGATAGGTCATGTAGCTCAAGTCCAATCCAACACACTACTTTAGTGATCCATGTGCCTCTCCTAGTCAACACCTTGTACATCTTATTTTTCCATCAAGTCATTGCATCCTCTAAATTAATGTCATATGAGTAAACAATCCTCTAGCTCATATCACCATAAATTGTTGATTTCATGTAATCCTCCTTGTTCCCTGTGATGTTGCAGTTGTTCTCAATAATCAAGCTTTGTGCATCCCTTTTCATTGGTTCATTATATCTATCACCCTTGGTTGGATCAAGCAGAGAAATTACATGCAGGGTGTCTAGGTAAAATGACATATGATTTTATTTCAAATTCATGATATCATTGTTATCAAATTCCCAGTGAATTACAAGCAAAGACAAATATGGGTTTGAATCATCCATAATTTCTATCACTTCAAAGTCTTCTTTTTGTCTTGACCCCATCAATGTTAACTTCAGCCTTCTCCAACGTACCAATGGGATAAATCCTATATTGATTTTTGATCCTAAGTAGAATGGGATACCATGCCAACTTAGGTTTTCCCATAAACTCCCATGAATTCTTTGGCAAGATGTTCACATCATACCCTAGGTCCAACATAACACCTTCCATCTCATAGCTACCTAACTCGGCTATCATTTTGAATTCTTTTCCCATGCACTTCCTCTTGTTGACATGGTGCACATCCAATTTTGGTAGCATGATAGAAATAGAAAATTCATTCTCTCCTTCTTCGATCCATATTCTCGATAAGTGTGTCAACTTTTTGGTAACCAGAGGATCACCCAACACTTTAAGACAATAGTACAAGAATTCACTTAATTGGTTCTTTGAGTTAGTTTCTAGGTAAGTGTTTCATCGTGATTCATCATGCACCATGCATTGCAACTCCTCGTGCACAAGCACCTCTTCGATTGCCTTTTTTTCATCATGCAAGAATTACTTTTGTTGTGTAGCATCAAACTTGGGAGGTGCATGTGCTACTTTCTTGATATTTCCCTCTAATTTCTATTATGAGAAATCTCTTATGTCTAGGTTGATTATTTTGTGGATACCTCCTTGGGTTACTACCTGTACATCAACTGCTTCTTTTAGCTTATATTCTTCACATATTTTAGTAGTCACCATGTTACAACACCTGCTTTTCTCTTCCCACGTCACCACCAACTCCAGGAAATCTTATGTGATATGGTCTACGTTGTGGAAATATCCACACAACACATAGAGCTTGGTACATAACCGCACCAAGTGGCCCATCTCACCATAGTTAAAGAAAGCGGGCGGCCTATATCCTCCCCCTCCATATACTCTACCTCTTCCTCTATCATATTCTCCACTCTAGCCTCCCTATAAGCCTCTGCGATCTCCACCCTTATTCTCCTCTTAGACCCTATATGCATCTACATTATGATCTTTTATCAATTGTAGCAACTGGAAATTGTTTACATCATGGCCCATGGATTTGTAGAACTCACAAAATGAAGTGTGTGTATTCTTTTGATATTTCTGCAGCATCAGGAAATGGGGAGGTACATGGCACCATTGTCTACAAATATTTCACCATTCAGTCTACGGATCGGTAAGAAATGGGTTTGGTGCACCATTCACCATACAATTTTCCTATGCGGGACACTCGTTCTGACAGTGACCTTCTACATGGAACAAGGTACACCAAACATTCTTGTGCACCACCTTCCCCTTTTCCATACCTTGCAATTGCATGGTTAGGGTCACAAGTTGATATTGAACCTACACCAAGCCTGTCGATGTTTTTCAACCTCCCAGAGTAAACTCTAGGTGCATTGCAATCTCTAAGGATTTTGGATTAGTCATCACCTTCTGCTATGTGAATGTGTGGGAGGAGTATGAAAATGAACCATTCTCTGTGTTGGACATCCTAGATCTGGAATGTTAATCTATCCAGTAGAATCTTGAATCATTGGTCATAGTCCCACACGATTTCTCTGACATGTTGTTTAATCTCCTTAATATTTATTATGCACAATGACACCAGTTTTGGCTTTTGGAATTCTCTAAGAAAATCTCTCTTTATCTCTGTAAGGGACCTTTCGTATCCTACTATAAAAATAACCTTATACTTCATAAACCATGTTAGAGCTCTAACTCTGAAGGTAGTCTCTAAATGTGTGATCTTAGTTTCATCAGTTGTGACCCTATTCATAGAATAGATCGCTTCACATGTAAACCAATTTTTTTTTTTATAATCTCTTCCCATGCCATGAAACACGGGGAACCTGAGGGATGAATCATCCCTCATCCAAGTGGCCATACTTTAAATGGAACTTTTTCTTCCTAATTGGTGGCTACTTGCTGACAATGTTTCTTGTGAAGTTTTTCTAAATTTGGTTTCTATTACACTTGTATCTTCTACTTCCATTGCTTCTAAAATTTATTCCTTGGTTGTTTCTTCTTCTTTTAAAATGTGCAAGGGGGTGGCTCAAAGAGGAGGTTACTCCATGCTACCTCATCTTCTTTATTGGTGAATCCAAACGAGCTTCCTATATTGAGCAATATGAGCCTCCTCACAACAACCAAGCTATCCTCACTCTCTGGGAGGACACCTTCATCACTATATTTTTTGTCACTGATGCTACTACTCTACAACTCATCCTCCACTTAATAAACTATATCTCTTATTATCAAAGGGGATCAAAATTTCTTCTCCACAACTCTACTGATACTTCCTTTGGTATCTTCTCTTGATACTTCATTCTTGACGTCACATCTCTTTGATGACCTCTTTTCTTCTACACTTTTATTTGGCATAGACATTTCTCCTGCACACCCTTCTAGCACAACTCCTCTTCTTTCCTTCATCTTATATCTCTTTGCTACTCATTTATCACCCCTTGTTCTCCCTTCTTTTTTTTTCCACTTGACTCACTACCTCAGCTCAACTCTTCTTCTTCTTTACTCTTCTGGATCCATTCTCTCTTCACCTCATCTCATCTTATTCCCCCTTCTTTTCATCCCCCCCTCCATAAAGGGGGTCTACGATGTCATATTATCAGGCTCCATGCACATCATCCCCTTCTTGATGAACAACATCTTGATCCAAAGTGGGATTTCATCTAAAAATATTCCTTGGCGGTCAACTACAAACTTTCTTTCTACACTACTAAAATATTCATTACATTCAACTGCAAACTCATTAATGTATCCTTCTTTAACTCGTTCAAACCAGAAATCAATGGCTCTAGCCAAATTATTATCCAAATACTTCAACCAAGTGATTTCTTCTTCGTCCCAAACCATTGGTTCTAGGGCTCTCCACAGAGGGTTTATCTATGTCTACCTCTTTACCCATTCGTGAAATAAACAAGGAAAAACAACAAAGAAAATTTCATGCAGATTTGAATATATGTACCTATGTTTCCATTGTTCAAGGTTGATTTGCATATTTCTCGTCTCCCATTGTGTGAATTCATACTCTTTCTCACATATGCATTATTTTATCTCTCTTCTTGAAGGCTTCTATGTCATGTCCTTACTCAAACGTGCAACACAAAATCTCCAGGTCTCAGCAATGGAACCAATTTGTTTGCATGGGGATTCATACCTAGGGCTCGAAAGATGTCACCAACAAAAACCCTATTATCTTAGGCATATTCAATATTTAGGAATTGAATAACGTCTCACCCAAGATGCTCATGATAATCAAAGAGACCGAACAATTGTGCATTACATGAAGGAATATTACAAATAGAAAACACATAATAAAGAACAATACATTTGAACCTACTCATTCACATCAACATTCATATATGTGACTTACAGTCTAATATATATAGAAAGCATTCATCCATAATAGAGATCGTGACAAAAAGTACCAATTGAGGTCTCATTCTTTTCATTAATCATCAATAGATAAAAATTCAGACACATAAATGGTTGTAGCCTTCTTAGAGACTCATTGAGACTCGAACTAGAGATGGTGCACTCATATATAAATCCAATTTCTCTCTCATATTGTATTACATCAGAAAGACTACATCATTACCAACAATATCCAATTGTAGACTAACTAATTGGTTTTCATTCATTCCCTTCTATCTCTACATAACCATTACAATGATTACAGATCTGCCAGCTCACTAACAACCTCAAGAACTACGATTAGAACCCAAAATTTTGAGATAATATCTTGTGTGTGCATAAATGAAGTTGTGTGCACTCATTCCAATTTTACATGTGCCCCAGTCAATGCATGAGGATTGATAAAAAAAAGTGTGCGTTGGATCAAGTTTTGACAAGTTTTTTTAATGTGCGCAAAAGTCCGGTTATGCTAATGCACGTATAAAATCAAGAAGACGCATGTCAGAATCAAGAAAGGAATTGTCATGAGATCTCCTTGAATGATTACTACCAACAACACAAGGGAACATGGATCATACAAAAGATGATATGGAAAGGAAATTAAGATTTCCCTGATTCCAGAAAGGATACGTTGAATGCAAGCATCTGATGGAAGCATGCAAGGTTGATACTCAGTAGAGTGAGTGGAGCATAATTGAAAGAGATAGAGCTCCAGAGCCAAGAAGGATATAAAAGGACGACAACAAAGAAAGGGTTTTTGAGTTGATTTACTAGGTCAATGTTATTATCTATTGTTGAAGAGCTCGCTTTGAGCCTCTGTAGTATTATAATGTTGTAATGCTTCTGATTGTAAATCTGACTATGTTATATGTCTAAGGTATAAAAGGATGCACATGGTGTACTCTATTGGAAAAATGGGGAATGATCTAAAGAGGATATGATACTTTGTTGTTGTCAAGTTTGTTTTTCTTAATGTATTCTTGTGCCTGATGGAATGGGGAAAATAACAAATTTGTAGTGATTTTGATCTATCATGTGTTACTCATGTGGCATTTGGATATGTGTGTATTATTTTTTCATATTAATAATAGTAATTTGTCAGCTATGGAATTTATGAATCTCAACCTAGGCGAATCTCTGAGTGTTTAGCCCTTAATTCCCAACACAAGACCAGATGGTCTATCTGATCCTTATAGCATCTCGGATGAGACTTTCTTCAACCTTGGTTGAAGATTGATATGTTGATGCTTTGGGGTTTTTGTTGGAAAACTTTGAAAGAACCTTAGGTATTAACCCCCCAATGTTAATAAGGACATGTGCAAGCGTGAAACGGTCCAAAAAATGGTTCTCTTGTCGATTCATTTCTCCACCCTAGTCTTTCACAATTTTGCATGCACAGTTCACTATGTATATGATAAGTTGTTAGTGCTCACCCAACAGTGGGCTAAACCCCCTTGACAAGTTTTCATCATGTCTTTGGTTGATTTTCCTCACTTTGGGCATAGAAGGATGGTGACCCTTTACGTCCACTTTTTACTCACCCGTCTACACGGTGGCTACTTGTGTTTGGGGCGAAAATACCTAGTGGATGAAGCAGAAATCTGACGATTCATTGGCTTACCCATGTATGGAGATGAGCCATAAAATTCCTTAGCCACTAAAAATGCTACCCAGCACAAAAAATATTGCACATATAATACATTCCATGAAAGGTGTGGAATATTAATTTCATATATCAATGCCTGACTGGTTAGATTTGTTACTCAATTGATAACCTATAAGATATAACACACTTGTACAAAGGAGGAGTGTCCATTAAGGGTGTTCATTGCAGTTGAGTGCTGCGTAGCAAGTATTCTTATGGACTAGGCCCGGTATGTACTGAATGAGTTCATTAATGATTGTTTGGATGCCCAATACTCCGAGAAATACTTTCATTATAGTTGGATACTACTTCTCCTTTCCATGGTTCTTTGAAGGCCCCCTCTGGGTTTTGAACAATTTTTTGGGAGTGTGCATGCCTTTGACGTTCTTGATTCCTTCGATTACACGAGAGAAAAGATCATGTCACCCAAAAGTCCCACGATGATCTTTTTCATAGCTAGCACTAGCAATTGATTCAAGCAACTACTTCGCAAGTGCACATCCCACACACCATTATTCATCCGAAAATCCTTAGATGTCAAATTAGTTTTTAAACATACATTAACATCCAACCTGATTCGAAAATTATGATCATTATGACTATTTGCAAATTGACATGTGAATCCCCTTACTTATCCAAAACCTCATTAACTAATAAATTTCTTGCAAAAATAAAAATGTTGAAATTGAGAAAATTAGAAACAGCAAATAACAAGGCACATTACACAAGTTGATCATGGAGTTCACCCATCTTGGGCTACGTCTCCGTCTTCACTTCCAAATGAGAGACCACTCTATTAATGCTAAAAAATAATTGATACAGTGACAACTTCAACTTATGTTTATGAAATGACCTTCTCATCTGTTGCACCAACTCAGGTGTGACTGTTAAAATCAGTTATGCCTTGAAAAACTGAATCCTTTGACTATAAACACTCTATATATCCCTCAAAAATACCCGATGGCACTATTATAGCATCACAAAACTAAAACTGTAAATTTTTTAAGCACAAACTAACATTGCAGTGCAATGGTTGGGAATAGAATTTATATAGCAGAGGTTTGGGGTTCAAACCCACCTGATGCCACTATATTCCTATTGGGCATTTAAATAAAACTTAAATATAATATTCCTTGGTGAAATTTGTAACAGGATTTGTTGGCACAATGGTCGAAACATTGGGTTCGTCAATCGGAGGTCACGGGGTTGACCCCTCCACTCGACGCTTTTTCGTTGAATACAACAATATATGACTTGCATATGACTTTACAAGAGGCATGGTGTCCCAATTGGTAAAGTTGTTGGTTGTTACCATATAGGTAAGAGATTTGATTCAATTCGACCTCAAAATTTGAAGTTTCTAGACTCTTTTAGTATGATTGGAGGGTGTCATATGACACACTCTGATTGAGCCACATGTCACCTTCTGATTAGGCCACTTGGCACAAAGTCACCTACCCATTCAACACACAGTCACCACCATGTCAACATGACATGTTAGCCTGTCATACTAACACATGTCACCTACCATGTGTCATTCGTACAATCCACATGTCATCTGCGCAATCCACGTGTCATTCATATAGTGTCATGCATCATCCTCCCAGTGATTCCACATGGCACCTACCTTTTGTCATTTTTACATATTTTTCCAAAACTTTAGAAGATCATATCATCTTCATACGACATATGTTCAAGCCCGATCAAGTTGCATTGGAAATGTCTCGTTGAGATCTACGCAATGGATTTATTTTCATCATCATTTGAGACTGGCATTTTTTTATCATTCTTAGATCCACCTGGATCATTCCTCCCCACTAGAAGCCTTTTTTACCACCAAAAGTATAGATTACATAACAACTAAGTGATCATAAATCTCCCTCACTTTATTGATCTCTATCCATATTTATTTTCTTGCATGTAACCCTTTAAGACCAACTCGAAGATACTCCACATCAAACCATCGTGAAGCCCTGATTCTTTTTTCAAGGATAACATCTTCCTACAGCTCATCTAAATATTCAGGAGCAAAATCATCAACTGTCGAAACCTGAACACCTTACACATCTTATTGAACCTATCCACTACGACATATAAGTAATTATGACCTGTTATGGACCTCACTAAACCCCCCATAAAATCCATAGACACACTTTTCCATGGTTGAGAAGATACTAGAAGTGGTGTATATAACCCCAATTTTATGTTGCTAGGCTTACTTCTGGCACACAAAACACACCCTTTTACATATTTGGAAAATGTTTCATTCATTTGAGGCAAATAACAATATCTTTGCAACTGTTCTACTATCTTTCCTACCCTGAAGTGACCAGAAATTAGATATGTATGGGCTTCCCTGATTACATTTTCTCTTTCATCCCTGGGTATACAAAGCTTTCCAAGATACAATAAATTATCATGCACATGATAATACAATTCTTTATTTTGATTTCCATGAGTTAGAGCTTCATACACATCTTTAAAGTCATCTTCTCTATCATATTGTTCAACAAAACTTTCATGAGCTAAAGAATTATGCTTTAGTATTGTAAATGCATTGACTATTGGTCTTGATAAAATATCTACAACTTTTTTAAGAATTCCCTTCTTATACTTAATTACCAAATGAAATTGTTGTAAGAAAACAATTAATCTAAAGTGTCATAATTTTTGTAGCTTGGTTTGTGATTGAAAATAATGTAATGGTTGATGATCTATGTGAATTATTGTTTCCTTCCCCATTAAGTAATGATTCCACTTTTTAAGAATTTGTACCAAAGCATACAATTCCTTATCATATGTTGGATATTTAAATATTGCTTGAGTAAAAGTTTCTGAATGGTAACAAATAGGTTTAGCTCGTTGCATCAAGAAAACTCCCATGCATCGTCTTTCTTTGGAACCAACACAATGAGAGATCCACATGGAGAGGAACTTGGCCTTATGATCCCCTTATCGAGCAACTCCTGAACTTGTCTTTTTTTTTCATCTTTGCACTGTCTATCATTGATGATCTATAAATACCAATATTAGGAAGAGGAGCATCCTACTGCAAATAAATGTCATGTTCGACTCCCCTCTTGAGAGGCAACCCTGTAGGTTCCTGAAATACCTCATCATAGTTAGAAATAATATTTACCAATTCCTGCTTGTGACCTAGATCACAACCTGGAAAATCATCTGATACATATTTCTCTTTTTTCTTCCCCGTCATGAGAATAAAATATTCACTAGCATTTACAAGTCTCTTCATTTGTCCTGTGCTCACTAAAGAAACATTAGTTTTAATATGGTGAGCTCTAACAATATATTCAATCCCATGTTTGAAAAGGTGATACTTGTTCTCTTCAAGATAGAATATGGATTTCCTATCATATAAGTATGGACTACCCAAGACAATATCGCAAATTTCAAGTGGCACTATGTCCAACTCGACCTCATCAATGAACTTGGAAATAATTGCAAATCTGATTTTACATTGTTTAGCTACTTGCAACTATCCCCACACACCCAACCCAATGGATATGGTTTCACATGAGGTGTGGTCTTTAAACCCAACATCTTAACAATTGCTTCAGATATTAAATTCACTTGAGATCCACTATCAAACAAAATATATATTTTTTTATGCTTTAATATGACCCCTATATGAAAAAACTCACTTTGTTTCTTTTGATTAAGAACACTTTCCAATTTAGAAGATTGAACTAAAGAACTAGAACTAGTAGTGGATATACCTTTACTTCCCACTATTGTGATTTTTGTTTCGTCTCTTAAATATGATCCCAGCTCTTGTTGGGCTATTGCAATAGTATTTTGTTTCCCCTTGTCCTGGAACTTCTTTGGTAGCATCTCTAAATGCATCTTCCAACACTTTTCCTCCTCGTGTACTTTCTTCTTGTAGTGAAAACATGTAGCCTTCTCTTCAACTTTCTTCACTGTAGCTCACTTCTTACTCTTCCCTTTTCCCTTCAACTCCTTCTTAAATTTATGTGGCTTCGTATCCTCAAACACATGCTTTCCCTTGCTAGTTTCAAGATAAGTAGATTGTACTGACACTTCGTCAATATTAGTAGGGTTAAACATTAATATAGTATGTCGAAGATATGAATGATTACCACCAATATATTTTAGAAGAGTTTCACGAGTATATAATGGAATTACTAAAGACAATGTTTTCTTCTTAAATTCATGTGTATATACTTGAACATTTTTCCCTTTTCCTTGTCCTAGATGTTTCTAATCAATTATTATTCTTTTCATATAAGCTTATGGAAAAAATTGTTTTTATTAATGCAGCAGTAAATTCATCCCAAGAAGAAATTATTTTACCCTGTTGGATGAGATCAATTGGTGTCTTACTCTCCCACCATTTCAAAGTTGTGTTTCCCAGATGGAGAGAATCCAACTGTATCTTGGCAGTGTCATCCACAATTTTTTGTACTCTGCAATATACTTCAATCTATTTGATCCAATTATCCAACTTTTCTACATTCAATTCTCCATCCCAAATCGACAAATCAAACTTTACATATAACTTTAATAAAGGAAAATCATGAGCATGAGAATGAAAAGACTTATTAGAAGGATTCTTCTTATGAGAAGAATGTTCACTTTCATCGTATTAAGATGATGATGATGATGGGGATGAAGGAGGCTATGGAGGTTCTTCACCTCCTCCATCTCCTTCATATTTTACCCATGTTTCAGCTCCTCCTTGACCCCTATGGTACAGTTCTTCCAACATTGTCTTCATCTTGAGAATTGCCTCCATCATATCCTAGAGACTCATTGTAGGATCTTCTCCTCCTTTGGATGTCATTCCTCATTTTCAAAATTATCTTTGAATTTTTGGGTTGAAGTCTTCAAGTGTGCCTTCACCTCACTTGGATTTGGACCTCGTAAGCATTCACTTGCAAATACTTTTCAAACCTTGGCTCTAATACCAACTTGATCCAAAAATCCTTAGATGTCAAATTAGTTCTTAAAAATGCATTAACATCCAATTTGATTTGAAAAGTATGACCGTTATGACTATTTGCATATTAACATGTGAATCCCCTTACTTATACAAAACATCATTAACTAATAAATTATTTGCGGAAATAAAAATGTTGAAATTGAGAGAATTAGAAACAACAAATAACAAAGCACAATACAGAAGTTGATAATGCGGTTCACCCAACTTGGGCTACATATTTGGGTCTACTTCCACATGAGAGACTGCTCTATTAATGCTCAAAAATTATTGATACAATGACAACTTCAACTTGTGTTTCTGAAATGACCTTCTGATCTACTGCACAAACTCAGGTGTGACTGTCAAAATCAACTCTTCCTTGGAAAATTGAATCCTTTGACTATAAACAAGCTATGTATCCCTCAAAAATTCTCAATGGCACTATTACAGCATCACAAACTAAAACTGTAGAGTTTTTGGGCACGAACTAATATTG
>JASDQU010735571.1:21759-65701 GCA_032191745.1 Picea mariana | reverse complement strand
AAAATCCCATGAAATCAAAAACTGTCCTAGATTTAATGCTGCAACAGGGCAATTTCTGCTGAACTGGTCCCCTTTGACCGGCGTTGACCGAGCATCTAGCAGTCTCAGATTTCGAATCTGATAGCTTATTCACCATCCTTGTACATCTGGGAATGCAACCCAAGTGTCGTATTTCTCCCAGGTGTCCTGCAAGTAAACAAACGACGGAGCTATTACGGGATTTGGCGAAATCCTGTAATTTCTGCTAAATTTCCAATTTTAATGCAATAATTTAGAAAATTCAATTCTGAAGTTAGAGGATGACAAATTTACCTTGGATAGGCTATTTTATGAGAAATGTGGAGTAAAATGAAGGAAAATGGAAAATAAAGAGGCAAAAAGTATGGTTTGTGAAAGCACAAAAACGGACTCAACATTCTCCAAGGAGAAAAGAAGATTCTCAAGGGAGGATTGAGGCAGCATAACAATACTATAGAAATCTTAAATTCTTAGTGCACCCATGGCCTCCATTTATAGCATGTCTTCAAGGCTTTATTCAACTGGTTCTTGGTGTGAACAAGGGGCCCTTTAGGGCACCCTTTGGTCCTTGACCAGCCCCCCATTTGGATTCAGCTCAGATCTGAGGGTCAAATCAAGTTGGGAGTTAGTCCATAAGTGGTTGAGGGGCCGACAAGAACCATAAATTTGTCGTTCACAGGAGTGCATGGATTTTCTCGTACACAGTCATGCATATGGCGTATTGTGCACTCTACGGGGTTCTTTGGCCCACGCATTGTGTGTGTGCTTCCTTAGTGATTCAACGCATGTCAATTTTTGTCCAATTGTACAGTTTTTGCCTCTTGGAAATGAATTTTTGGTGTTGCAGATGAACTAATGGTTGTTTGGCATTGTTGTATTTTTGTAACCATCTGCATGCGATGTTGCGGATGAAATTTCAGTGATAACAGATGCCCCCTGATGTGTGAGGTTAGGAGCATATGTATAGCCGAAACACATCAATGTTTCTTCTACTGAGAGTGCCATTGTAAGGAAGAGTGTTGATAGGAACTACAAGAGAGATCCGTTAGAGGGAGAGGGGAAACTGTGGGACCCAAACATTTCTCTAGGGAGAGAAAATAAATATGTATACAAACGAGGTGGGCATGCCCCACGATCGTGTCATGTAACTCAAAATGGAAGACAGTAACTAAAATTGTATGTTGATGTAGATAACTGCAGCGCCCTCCAGGGCAGATTGATAATGGGAGATGACAATTCTGATGGTAAACACACTCTGAAAATGAGGCAAGGACGCCTGTAAAAAGTGTCGATGACTCATAGGCATTGATGGCCTGACAAATTCAGAGGTCTTCAAATGGTATAAAACAACTACAATAGTCGCATAGTAATACCCACCGTAACATGAGATTTTGTTGAAGTCGAATGTTATGGGGGTCAATGACATCAGAGAGCAATGATGGTTCTCTCTGTGTCATCCGAGACTCTTCATTGTAAAGGTAATGAGAGTCAAGATATTGATGCCCTTCTGGAAACTGTGTTGATGTCGACAGAAAGGGAGACGCGACTCCAAGAAGAAAAGGGCTTCATGAAATACACTAGATAAGATCAGGAACTGATAGGGAACATGAACGAAGTCAAGATGCGGTGAGACTCAAGACTGCCTGTGGTTGAGGGTAGGTTTGAAGGATGATTGGAAGCAACCATAAAACAGTGTCTAGCATCAAGGGGACGACTAGACATGGGGTTAAATTGTGTCAGAGGCATGACAAAGTGGACAAACTCACAGATCAGGGGTTCACGGATTCTGGGATACTCGGGGTTTATGGATGATGTCAACATGAGTAGAGGACAGTGAATGCCCCAACCAAGGGAGACATGGGTTTATTTTCCAGAAAAATAAGGTCGTCAAGGGTGACAACAAAAAGCTAATTAAATGCTGGAAACAAAGGCTTTTTAGAATTACCAAATAAATAAAGAATAATTTGGGATGAGTGTACAGATACAGAAACGGGTGCCCCAGTACAAGATGGCTTGGCCTGTGAGGGCACAAGTTTCATGGAGAAATGGTGGAGAGTGGGGGGGGCATGGGTGGGTTTCTGTATGAGGTAAATGTATGGAGGGAAATATACAGATGGGAAAACTGATTGTGGATGAAATGGAGGGTTAATGATACTGCGGAGGTGTAGTCCAAAGAGAACCATGATGAGATAACCTAGGATTCCATTAGGAAAGTTAGCAAAATGATGAGAAGGAGTATGTGGTTGATTCTTGGAAATGCATAAGACTATTGGGACTCCAAACCCTAGGGGGTGAAAGCAGCATGAGTGTCAAAGTGCCAAGGAGGACTATGAATGGGACAACTCATGTGGGGGAAAGTGCTACCGGTTGAAAGTACCAAAATGCAGCAGAGGTGACAGTATTGTTGAGCTGGATGTAGGGACCGTAAAGGCGGATGTCGGAGGGTGTGACTGGGAGATGCAATTGATATTTAGAGGGAATGATTGCATGTCAGTGTTGATCATATACCTGAAAGGGTTGCGTTGGTTTGTCATGACCAAGTACCTGCACACATTAAAACTGAATACCCGACATGAACAATATCTGAAGATAAAGAACATATAACAATTATTTGATAATTTTGAACATGAGCATGCGTACCTGGACGTGATGTGAGAAAAATTCTCCCTCGAGGCCGAGTGCAAATGGTGACCCGGGGAATGTGACTGTGTAGGCGGTAGGACCCTGATCCTGTGGCTGAAGATGGATTGGGAAACAGATAGTCTGAGCTCCTGTAACTGAGTGTGGAAGTTTGGAAAAAGGGACTATATATGGTTGTGGGACCCACAATACCACCTCATTTGTACCCGCTGCTATAGTGAATTGACGAGAGTATTTGGAGGAGTTTTGACGATTACAGGAGTTTGAGCCGACCGATCCAGGATTTGCGAGAGTCAGATTAGTGTTCCCATCGTCCTACACAGTAGATAGTTTCTAATTTTTGGGTAGGGGTCATATGGATGGTCGTACAAGGGTATTTTGTAGAGGTGGGCCCACTAATGTGTGGGAGAAGGAAGGATACTCGCGCTGCGATACACGGGTATAATTCCATCTTTCGCACATGATGTGCGGTTGTGCTGAATACAATCATGCATGGGGGCATGTGGGTGGGAAAAACAGGTGCGCATGTGATGTGTGCCTATTGGAATTGCAGCTGCGCACTGTGCACAGTTGTTTCTCAGACAGTTGTGCAGTTGTGTAGAGAACATGTGTGCATGAGTGCGCACATGTGGGTGTGACAGTTGCGCATTGATGTGCATCTTTTTCTCCTACAGTTGTGCATTGATGTGCAACTGTGCGAAGAATAGGCATGCATATGTGTGCGCCTGTGGGGGTGACAGTCGTGCACTTGAGGCGAAGCTATGGGGTTCTTTGAAAATGTGAATTTTTTTTTAATATTTTTGACAAATGATTATTGTTGACCAAGGGTTTATGTGTGAATGCAGGTGATCAGTGTATCATGCTAGTCCACTGGAGGGAGAGATAATGGGAGCACCTCAGGGAGGCAGTGAGAGAGGATCTGGGCATTCGGAGACTCTTGGCAGCTTGTGGGTTGTTCAAGTTCTTCGACTACCCACTGATACAGTCGCAAGAGTACTGCTTCAGTATATGATATCGATGTGAATTATTGATCTGCAGTGCTTCATTATGTGGGGGAGCAGCTAACATTCTTAGTTATTGAGGATGTGTATTCTTTTACGAGGCTCCCCTTTCGGGGAATGGCCCTGCCTGTTGACCCCCAGTTGCCAGGGGTTGTGTGTTTGATAGACTTGGCATGGGATTATTGAATGGGACTGAACCCGATGTCAAGTTTGATGATCCACATTGAGGTGATGGATGTGCTCTTGCATAAGTGCATCGTGGCTATTATTATTAGGATATATGGATCCTTAGCAACTCAGCGGATCAGTGGTGGTCAGTTGGGGATTATGTAGAGGGTCCTATATGGGGACTTGTTTACCTGGGGCTTGATGTTGCATGCCAAGATGATAGGGCAAATACACCGGTGTTGGACCACCGACTCCGGTGAGTTTTCTTTTTTATCTATCCTTGTGGCATGGTTTTTGGATAGGGTGCCCATGTTGCGCCCTAGGGTGTTTCTGCCACCTGTAGGGCCACAGAAGCTATGATTGATGTTGTGGGATCATCTTTTGGTACAGCACAGAGGGGGAGAGGGTGGCCACTATTTTACAACCACATTGGCACGTGTGTGGCGCCACATGCCATAGATTATACTGTGATTCCCATATGGTGGGATGGATTTCTGGCACGACCTGGACATGGTGTTGCCTCCTCGAGAGGTTTGGGACCAGAGAGGTATGTTTGTGCATTTATGTTTTGTTATTTTGATAGCATAGCATATGTTTATATGTATATGGATGTTGACTCTATCTTTGTTTTTATGTTTGCAGATGTGGGGCCGCGAGTCTGAGAGGTGGAGATGGTTGGAGAGTCAGCTCGCCAGGGGCCAGTGAGACCACCACGGGAAGAGATGCAGGTAGGAGAGCGACGTTGGAGGGATGATGTTGGTGTGAGGCAAGTAGATGAGGCAAGGATCAGCCAAAGATGTCGGTTCGATGATCCAGGTGCGGGGCCATCACGTGCTCCATAGGTGGAGGCTGGCGGGGGGATAGATGATCTCTGACGTCGGTTGGAGGTGGTGTTGTAGGGTGTGATGGAGGGCATGTGGTCCCATATTCAGGACGAGAGAGACCTATAGTAGTGTGTGGCTGTCCCTACATAGTGGCGGACCCTGATCCGCAGAGCAACTGTAGCGAGGGAAACGATGACTAGGCGACTACCCCCTGGACCTAGAGGACCCCCAGCTGGTGGGGCACCTCCTACTGACAGAGAACCTAGTGGGGGAATCTCTAGGGGAACCATGAGTGTCGGTTATGTATTTTTGTATTTATATAGGCCTGGGAGCCCATTTTGTACAGGGTAGTGTGACACCTATTTTGTATAGGGTAGGGGGTACCCATTTTGTACCTATAGGGGTGAGGGGACTCATTGGCCTATGGGCGATGCATATGTTGTACTTTTTTGTAAACATTTATGGTACTTTTGATTGACATATATATATGGATACATATTCTGAGATCTTTTTAATGTTTGCATGTGTGGATTTTTATGATTTTTTTATGATGTCTAATCTATATGTTGTGACCGATGTTTGATGATTTATGTATATGTAATGATGTATTGATGTGATGAATTCCAATCTAACACTAGGTTAGCCATGTTATATGCTACTTGATTAAATTGTCGTGGAATATGTGTAAATGTAATTGAATCAAAGTTTCGAGATAATAGTCTAACTTGCAGGGATTTATGAAAGAGGCAAGGATCACGAACACGGTATACATTATTGAGCTGCAGGACTACAAGTTGGGAATCTAATAAGATGCTTGGGTGAAGAATGTGGTGGTGACTGGCCTCGGAGAGGAGACCAATAATGGTGGTGTTTCCTGCTTGGTTGTTGGTGGATGAATCCAAATATATGCCACTAGAGTGGAGCAGTGCATCTGAGGGGGTGTAAAGGTCCCAAGCGGCCAAAGCAAGATTCTATGTCCAGCGGCTAGCTCCATCAGCATAAACTATGTGGTAGGCTGATGGAGGATGCATCTGTCAATAACACAGATGGTAGATCAAACATGAGACATGGAGAGAACAAAAGAAGACTAAAAACTCTACAAATGTGTACAAAGAAAAATCCTAGTGTAGAATGGTTATGCTCAAGCTTAAAATTTCTTTAAGTACAACCCATTGACGGGTTCTTTGAGAGGATATCCTTCTAGAGAGGCCAGGATGTATGCACCTTTAGTGAGGTAGTGTTGGATTATTTAGGGTCCATGCCATAGTGACTCGAATTTCCCATGACCGAGAGTATCGTGAGCGATATCGTAGGCTAGGACGAGATCTTTTTCGTTAAATGAGTGAAGGTTGACATGGCGGTCAAAGGTGGCCTTGGACAATTTTTTAGCTCCCTCATTGTTTTGTAAAGAAGATTGACGGTCTTCACCCAGAGACTCTAAGTTCAGCAATCGCTACTCCATTGGAGCAGTGTCAGGTAATAGCTCGATGGCGGTGTGCAACGTGGGAATTTCACACTCAATGGGGAGGGTGGCTTCGATCCCATGGACGAGATGAAATGGTGTAAAACCAGTGGTAGTTTTTACTATCGTTCAATAAGCCCATAATGCTGAAAAAAACATATGATGCCAATTGGTCTTATGTTTGTTGATAGTGCATTGCAACATGGTTTTGAGGACTTTGTTAACAACCTTGACTTGTCCATTGGACTGAGGGTAGTATGGGGAGGAAAACTCATGGGAGAAGCCTAACCTTGAGGAGAGTTTGACGAAAATCTCATTCTGAAAGTGTTTACCATGATCAGAGACTAACTGTAGTGGAACTCCGAAACGGGTAATGACGTGGTTGAAGAAAAAACACGTTGTTGTGTCAGCGGTATTGTTGAAGGTAGGCATGGCTTCGACCCATTTGGTAAAGTAATCAACTACCACGATGATGTACTTGTGTCCATTACTAGATGGAGGGTTGCAAGTCATGAAGTTTATGCCCCATTTGAATAAGGGGTCGGCGGTGATGATTGGATGTAGAAGAGCGGGTGTCGCTCGTGCTTTTTTTGCATAAAGTTGGCATTTGTCGCATCGCTTGATAGCGTGGATGCATTCAGAAAATAGTGTGGGACAAAAGTATCCTGCTCGAATGATTTTTTGGGCAGTGGACATACCTGAGAGGTGGTCGCCTCAAGCGCCACTATGGAAATAGTTCAAGACTCTGTCTTCTTCATTGATGGTCAGACATCGGCAAAGTATGGTGTCAACCCCACGTCGATATAAAACGTCACCAATAACGAGGTATCGAGAGGCTTGATGGTGAATCCATCGACGATCATCTCAAGAAATATGATACCCAAACTTCTGTGTCCAAAGCTATATGAGAAGGTCGCCATACTAAGGGTCATTCGAGGGGCTGTAGAAGAGGTGTTCGTCGGGAAAATCCGTATTGACGGGTGAATCTTTAGCATCTGAGGGAAATGTCATGATGAGTTCAGAGAGAACAAGTGCTTTCTTGCATTTGGGAGTTGAAAAATCTAGGTCGTATTCCTGGAGGATGATGATCCATCAGGCAAATTTTTCATTAACATGTCATCGACTAAGAAAGTACTGCATGGGGTTGGAATCTACCACGAATTTGGTAGTCTAAAGCAAGATATAATGACGCAGTTTCTGGACTGCGAGGGAGAGTTTCTCTTCATGATTGTATTTCAGGGGTGGTATTGAAAGATTTTTACTGATATAGTAAATAACATGCTCGCAACCATCATCCCCTAGTTGGACGAGAACTCCTTATATTGATACGACTGAGGCCGATAAGTAGAGGATGTAGTCACGATCATAGTCATGAGGAATAATTAAAGAGGTTTGGGCATGTTCATACCATCGAAATGGGATATCATGACGCATTAAGCGAAGGAAACCATACGCGCGAGTGGCGTAATCTGGGACAAAGCGTCGTAAAAAGTTGGCTTCCCCTTGTAGGCTCTACAGTTGGCACAAATTCCTAGATGGTGGAATTTCTGTGATATCTTGGACCTTGAGGGGGTCCACTGTGATGCCATGTTGGGAGACGATGAACCCAAGGAGGCATCCGACGGTGACGCAAAATACACACTTAAGGGGGTTCAAGCAGATATTGTACTGGCAACATCATTAAAAGACGACTTGTAAGTCATCTATATGTTGAGTTTGTTTCTTGGATCGAGCAGTGAGGTCGTCCAAGTAAGGGAGAATGATGCAAGCAAGATCATGGAAAACATAGGTCATGTCCCATTGGAACGTAGCACCTGTGTTTTTTAGTCTAAAAGTCTTGACATCATAAGAAAAAGTACCCCATGGGGTGGTAAATGTGGTTTTGTACTGATCTGCTGGATAGATTTGGATTTGATTGTAGCCGGAGAACCCGTCCATGAAGGACAAGGCCTCGTGGTCGGCACAGTCATTGATAATTTGGTCGATAAAAGGGGTGGGGAAGTTGTCCTTGGGACAAGCATGGTTTAGATCATGAAATTCGGTGCAGACGCAAATAGTGCCTTGTTTTTTGTTAACGGGGACGGAGTTGGAGACCCATGAGGTATACGCAATGGGGTATATGAACCTGGCAGTGCATAACTTGTCAATTTTGGCTTTGATATCCACAGATTTGGATGGGTGGAGTGGGCGTTGCTTTTGATGTACTGGGGCGACATCAGGCCATGTGTCGATGCGATGTTCGACGATAGAAGAATTGAGGTCGGGCATATATGTATAAGACCAGACAAAATATCTCAGTATTCTTGAAAGAGAGCTTTGTAAGCTGTGAGTTCCTCAGGGATATCTTCGTCGCAGTGGTAAATGCGATAATATAGGGGATCCAGGGAGGTAACATGGATGATTGTCACCGTGTGATTGTCTTCAAGTGGTGAAGATGTAGAGGGGGTATTGCAACTATGGTGCGATGGCTCACTTGACATAAACCAAGTGTCCAGACACTGTGGGTTGTAAACTGTGGTAGGGGGTAAGATTTCCTGGGGGAAATGAACCAGAGAATTGGGAGGATTTGGGGGAACATCCTCAGACAGTCTATCCATGAAACACGGAGGGGTGGGAAGTGACTTAGGTTTAGGGGAGGTGATGTCAACAGTATCTTGAGAAGGGAGAGGGGAATTCAATTGCATTACATGGGGTGAGATGGTTGAATGATTTTGAAAAAGGGTTATTTGACGACACCTATATTCAATGATCAAAGGACACTGGTATGTGAAATGAGAAAGTGAGTCACAAAGAGAGAAATGAAATCTCATCCGTTCGGGGACTGAGGTCGAGACATAATGGATGTCAGTGATGTTGGTATCTAAAGGTGGTGGTGGAGAGGGTTCTTGCTGAAAGTTTTGGCGTATCGTCGTTAGTGTCTGTCGAAACTGAGGTAGAGTTGGGCAATGATGAGTGTAGTGGCCATACTTTGAACAGATGGCACAAGCAAATTTTGTTCGCAACCCTTTACTTCATGTCGTGGGGGACATTGTGGTAATACTAGATGTGCTTGGTGGAATGATGAACAATGTGGTTGCTCGAGGGAGTTGGATCAAATTGCGTAATTTGGGGAGAGAAGGACATCTATTAGTGGGGTGTCCCTCTCTCTTATAGAGTGCACAAGGAGGTTGAACTCGGGGAGGAAGTGGAGCGGTGGGCTCTTTCTTCTTTCATCTGCCCCCAGTCATAGCGGTGGTGCTAGCGATTGGGGGTGAGGGTGGTGCAGCCAGAGTTAGTACTAGAATATGCATCGAGATTCCCTCTTATTGGGGAGGGACGGATGGTTGAGTAAAAATCCCGGGTGGGTGTAGATACCATACCAGAATGGAAAGGACCATGTTGGGAAGGGTAAGAGTTGCAACTACCTGAAAATTTTGTACTCCCGGTGGGGGGTAGAATAAGGGAATTTGATTAATGGCTTGGGGGATTGTTCCCCAAACCAGGATTTTCCCCTGGGAAAGGGTGAAATCAGGGATAAGTGGTTTCATAGGGTTCTCAGGTAATTCTTGAGGTATAATTTCTTCAACTGGTGGGATGGCGAGGGGTGGAGAAGCCTTAGTGGGAGGAATGGTATATCTGGTTTCAGTTCCATCGAAAGATATGACACACACTTGTGTTGAGGGGTGTATGAGAGGTGGTGATCCATGGTATGCCCCCAGTAAGGATGGGTCCTTGAAAATTCTAGGGCCCATATCCATGAGTGGATACGCGTCGAAACTAGTGCAGACAAGAGGTAGGATGTTAACGATGTTGGAGGAGTGGTTAGGCTCTTAATGTGAAACTTGTTCGATGGTGATGATTTTACCGTTGCAGGGGAACATCATTGTTCGAAACACAGAAGAGGCCTCTGCCTTCATAGAGTACATGTAGCTACGTCCAAATAGGATGTTGTAATAGAGTGGGGCGTCAATAACCTCAATGTCTATAAGGATGGTTTTCCCCCAGAGTTCAACGGGGACATTTTGAAAGAGCCCTTCAAGGGAGGATGGTTGACAATCATAAGCTCCTAAAGTGATGGCAGATGGTATTAGCTCAGGGGAGCCAAGTTTCTGCCATACAGTTTTAGACATGATGCATGTGGATGCACCTTCATCAATGATACATCGATGAACCGTGATGTTTCGAATCTTAACTGGTATCTGGAAAGCTACCAAAGCGGGGAGACGAGGTTCCCCACAATCTAGTTCAAATGTGATGAGTCTAGTATCAGCTGGGTCGACTTCCCCCAAGGCGTAAAGAAAGGATTTCCGTTGAGTTGGAAAGGTTTGGAGGACCTCCAATACTGACATGGGTGCAGGGGACTGTGCCAAGCCATCGACCAGACTGTAATTGTGTGTTTCCCTATCCTGAGGTTTGTCGACATTATGTCGTAACGAAATGCAAGGAATACAAATGGGGGGTTCAGTGTTAGGGCATGGAATCATCAAGTGTTGTCCGGATGTAGTTGGAGCTTCTTTCAAAGTGGTGGGAGTAGATTCAGGGGGTGCGTTGTATTGACGACCACACGTTTGCAGAAGAATTTATTCTTCGCTAGTGAGGAGGATATTGTGATTCGTCGGATTTCTAGGGTTGTGATAATGTCCCACTTGTGGTGGGGCAGGATGTACATCTTGTTGGGTATTCATCACACCTTGGTGTGGAATAGGGTTTTGCAACACGATCGGAGGTGGCTATTGAAAATACTGTTGTGGGGCCTGCTGAGGGGCAAGCGGCGTGGGAGGACGTGGCGCATTCATGGATTCTTTCATCCGTTTGAAGTCATAAATTTGGGTGCAATGGTGAGTATAGTGGCCATGCTCACCACAAAGAGAGAAAGGGAAGTTCATCTGGAGGTTGTTTTTGTTGTTCCTCCCTTGGATTTTTTTGTTATTGTCCCCTTGGGGGTTCCGGTTTCCCCCAGCAGGTTGGTTTGGTTGGGGGTTATTTCCCCCTGGTCCTGGGTTATTATTGTTTCATTTTTTTCCTTTCTTTTTTGCATTATTCGGCTGATTGGCTGAATTTTCCGTATTCAACTGTTCAAAATTATGAAATTGTTGAATGGGAGAGGGTTGAACAATGTTAACACCGGCATGTGGTTGTCCTTGTGGAGGAGAAATCGGCTGTGGAGGACTAGGAAATGGAAAATACATATTGTTTTTTGGCAACGATCCATAGGGCCCATAGGAAGGCGTAGCACTTTCACTAGTGCCCAGGTTATAAGATGAGGTAGAAGGGGAACCTGAACTTGGTTGGGAAGTTGGGCCCATGATGGGTGTCGGCAAGGGTCCACTCATGGGTGGAGGGAAAGCAACATGATATGGTTGTTGGTAAAGGGGAGGAGAGTAATAAGACGACCCTCCATATATCGGCGGATATTGGGGTGTACCGTACATAGGTGGTGGTGGTTGGATGTATGGATCGTGGTGTGTTTTGGTACTAATCAATCCATCCACCACATGAGACATCCCAGTTTTGTCCTAGTCGAATGGTATGGGTCTCGATGCATCAGGTATTACTGTGTATAACTAACCCGACTGAGCATAAATGAGATCATATTGTTTATCCTTGTTGATGGCTTCCTCCTCGGTTTGGGGGAAGGTAGATGCCACATCTTTGGCAAGTATAGAGATGAGTGATTTGAGAAACCAATCGAGACATGGTTCTTTGGTGCTTTCTGCTTTACATAAACTACATCGTTGACGCCATTCATGAATGTGGTCGGAAATATGTGTAGCCGAGGTTTGTTTGCACTCAGAGATCAGTTCTAGACTAGTGTCATGACGAAATGGTAGTTGAAAGAAGGCCAAGAATGATTTGGCCAGGGATTCAAAAGTCACATGGGACCCTGATTTTTTGTCCACATACCATTTGGTTGATGGACCAGTGAGTGTGCGTTGAAATAACCTTAAGCGGATGGAGTCATCCATGATGTTGTTTGAGGATCACCATAAGTGGAAGGTCATGACATGGTTGACGGGATCTTCCCCCGATTTTCCTTCAAATTTTGAAATATTTGAAGGTAGTTTGGTAGGCATATTGGGCCATGTGGGGTCATGCAATATAGGGTGATTTGTGAGTTTACTCAAATCAGGGATGTTGAGGGACGCAAAATATGGCAGGGGGGTGGTGGTGGAGGATTAGTTCCATCCATGGTGTGAGAAAGTCGTGGACCTGACCCTTGAGGGGGATTTGATGGGGTTGTACTTCTCCCTTGAGAGGGATTTTTCCCCCCACCTCCTTGTGAAGGAGAGATAGTGGATGGTTGGCCTTGGAAATTGGACCCAAGTAAAGTGGAGCCAAGAAAAGTTGATCCTAAAATAGTATCACTCACAGGGGTGTGAGATGGTTGAGTTGGTGAGTCGTAAAGACTAGGAACTCCTAGAATAGGAGGGAGGTTCTGCAAGCGTCTGGAATGACATGGATTCTGTGGGTCCCCTATGATGTCCAACTAGCAAAGTGGATGTGTGAAAATGGTGATGAGAGAAATAAATGAACAAGAGACTTATGTAATTTGGACCTTCACAATATAACTCACAATTGCATGTAATCAAATGAGCATCATACATAAATAAAAAATAAGCATACATGTGGGTAGGTGGATTTTGTCCGTGTGGGAGAACAAAGAAAACAAATGATCGTGTTCTAAAAAGATGTATCGTCCTTCCTCTCAAATAGCACTGGACCTTACAAGAGCTCTCAACAGTGGGCTCTGAAGCCATCGGAAGAGGAACTAGTGAAGGATGAAGCAATCATTTATAATGAGGGGTAGAGGGTGCATATCCTGAAAGAGCTGGTGATATTTCCCAATAGCCACACAAAATATGATCAAGATGCAATTGCAGCCCGCAATTTCCACCTAGGTAGATGTCCTAAATTTGGCCACTAGGTACCTCAGTCAAAGTGCGGCATTTAGATTTTCGGCCTCATAAATGGGTCACGGGTTAGATCTCTTCCAAGAGTTGGGTGACTCAAGGGGGGATGCATAGAACAACTGGACCTTGGCCTTCGACCCTTCACGGGTATCTCCCTTCCTTATGGTGTTAGGAACACTTGACTTGGAGAATTTTAAAGTTCCCTATTTTTCAACTTCTAATGTTTGAAAATGTGAGAATCAGATAATGGGGGGTTATTTGGATGCCTACCCCCGAGATCCTACCTAGACTAAAAAAATTATTTTGGCACCTCCTGTGGAGGAAAACTTAGTGAGTTTTTAGGAAAAAATTAGATGTGTTTGGTTGAGAGATTGGGGGTGTGAACCAATCTCGTTTGAATTAAGTGGGTAGGGATAATTTCTTCAAGAAATAGTGGGACGTTTCGGAATTCCTTTGGAGAAAACCTACTTCAACCTTCACAATTCAAGATGAAATTATGTGAGTGAGGAGTGACTTTGTGTGTGAGCAAGTGATAAAATGTGCCAAATTTTAATAAGTTAGGTGTGAATTTGCAACATGTGGACTTCCAGTGGTCCTTACAAATCTTGGTTACCTACCTTACTAGATGTCATTGGTACAACCTTGTGGAATTTTGAAAGCCCTAAAGAACTAGCATGTGGACATGTGGGTCCTTACCAATCCTTTAAACTCCCTGATGTTGTTTATACTAAGAAATCTTTGAAAAACTATCCTAGATTGCAAGCATGTGGGCATGTATGGGCCCATTACTTTGATCTTTAAACTCTCCTAGTGATGTAAACTAAGAAAGTAATTTCAAAAAATATCCTAATTTTGCAACATGTGAGCATGTATGGGCCCTTACAAATTTAAGATGATTTTCAAAAGAAACTAAGAGGAACCCTAGGGGGGCTTTGTCCTCTCCTAAATATTTTGTTAAGGGAGATGAAATGTCCCCTTAACCACCTTTTTTATTCTTAAGATCACTCTATGGTGCGAGAGAATAGCATACTCAATTATTAAAGTTGATTTATGGTCCCAATGCAAGTGTTTTTATATGTGATAGCAAAGAATTTCAACTTAACTTTTACAATCAAACAAATCATCCATGTGGCAACCCAAAGCAAAAAGAGGAGAAATATGGTTATTTTTACCCCCTAAGTGCCTATGTTTTACTAACCTTTCATATGGGAAAGGACTCTAAGTGGAGTGCATTTACAAATTTCATAAAAGCAAGATTTTGAAGGCTAGGGGCCATCAAATCATTACAAAAACTCTTACAATTTTGAAACTCTGGACAGATGTGTGGGTTACAGTTCAGACAGATGCACAGTTGTTGCACAGTGCACAGAATGTGCAGAGAACAGAAGACCTTTTGGCGCACAGTGCACAGAATGCATAGAGAACAGAAGTACTTTAGGCACACAATGCTCTGAATGCATGTCTGTGAGATGAAATACCCACACACATTCTAATACACGTCGGGGGGGGTGATTTTGAGTGGAATTATCCTCCTCCAGCTCCAAACTTAGCTCTTGAGAGGTAAGGCTAGGTCGGTTATGGTTACTACAAGGAAAATGTGTCAAAAAGAAGTGCTCTAAAAGCCCAAATAGGGAGGAAATGAATACCTTATCCCCAGTATGGTCGCCAATCTATTGTGTATGTTTCATCACTTGGGTGAGCAAAACAAGCACACTTACAAGTCTAGTTGGGCTTGCTAGACAAGACAGAGGTTAGTGCATGATTTAAACAATCCAAGCACAAGAAATAAACAAGTAAATAAACTAAAAACAACTAAAGAAATAAAAATAGAATGCATAAGAAACTTTGAACCAAAATCAATCAACCAAATGACCAAGATTATGCCACCAATGGATAACTATATTAGTTGGAAAAACACCATAGATAAAGGAGGACTTATGGATCCCCTCTTCCTCCTTGGGAGGGCTCTTGAGATCCCTATTGGAGAGCTCTTCTTACAATTATAAACAAGAAAGCAAATGGTGAAGAAATCCAAGCCTATTCCTTCAAGAGGTGAGTGGAATGGCCTATTGGAATGTTGCTAGAATGCTCCAAGGAGAAAAGAGGATTCTCAAGGGAGGATTGAGGCAGCATAACAATACTATAGAAATATTAAATTCTTAGTGCACCCATGGCTTCCATTTATAGCATGTCTTCAAGGCTTTATTCAACTAGTTCTTGGTGTGGAAAAGGGGCCCTTTAGGGCACCCTTTGGTCCTTGACCAGCCCCCCATTCAGATTCATCTTAGATCTAAGGGTCAAATCATGTTGGGAAATGATCCATAAGTTGTTGAGGGGCAGACAAGAACCATAAATGTGTCGTTCACAGGAGTGCGAGGATTTTCTCATACATAGTCGTACATATGGCGCATTGTGCACTTTACGGGATTCTTTGGCCCGCTCACTGTGCGCGCGCTTCCTTTAGTGATTCAGCGCATATCAATTTTTGTCTAGTTGTATACTTTTTTCCTCTTGGAAATGCATTTTTGGTGTTGCAGGTGAACTAATGGTTGTTTGGCAATGTTGTATTTCTATAACCATTTGTAAACAATGTTGCAGATGAAATTTCAGTGATAACAATAATCATGTCATTCTACTATGCATTGCTTTTTACTACTAACAGATTCATTCATTCATTCATCATAACTAACAATAGAAATAAATAATACAAGCATTGCACACATAGACATAAATTTACCGTGGTTCACCCCCATGGGCCAGACTTGGTTGTCTTCGCTCTTTTATTATTCTTCATCAATTTTATCGCATTGGGCACAATATAGTGAGAAATTGAGGCTAACAAGATCGCACTAAGATCCACATCTTGCGACCTTACCCCCAGTTACAATGTATATCTTTGTCTCAAAAATTGACTCTAAGATCATCTCCAACACTAGCTCCACAACTAGATCGCTCAAGCATTAACAACTACTACTACCAGATCTACTCAAATCTCACACACTATATTTATATTGCAAAAGGGGTAAAATACTCGTTACAAATATGGCCAAAACCCTAACCTACTAACCCTAAGTGGATTAGATTTTCCCACTTTCTAACTCCCTGAGTGCGGTTGGTCCAAAATCACATTTTTTTCCTTGTTGATCTGCGTCCTTCTTCCTTCCTTTTACTTTCCTACTTGCTCAACGTTGTTTTTCCCTGTTTTTCGACGGGCGCTCCTTTTCTGGTCCATTTTCTAACTATCTTCATTAATTTCTACGTTTTTCCCCAAAATGGCCTGTGCCAACAGGCCCCCAACACTCACCTGTGGTTCATCCTAAGCCATTCAAGTAGTGTGTTCCTCCTGCACTGACTTCTCTAGCTATTGGAACCTACATGAAATGTATTCAACATGATATTTACTTACGCACACTTCTCTGCTACAATCTCCATAGTATGCGCAGTAATAGGATCCTTCAACAGTTCTCCACTCTCCAATCCAACCTGTTCAATCTGAACCTTAGCTACATCAATCTCCATCATCATTTGTTTTGCGCCTTCCTGCAGTGGTTCCAAATACACCTGCCTTGACTACTTTTCTGCTTAGACAGTCTTCAACTCTACCTGTAAATTATTCATTTCTTGTGCACTCCTCAATCTGTCTGAGATTGTAATCGTCTTCTTGTTTTTCTTCAGTTCTTGAAGCTATGTGTTTACACCTTCCTCTTTTTGTTCTAACTCTTGCAGTTTTCCATCCTCTTGAAGAGTTGTCCATAACTGCGTAATTTTATTGTACAACTCTGTGATTTCCTAAATGATGAATGCAATGCTTTATATATGACATGTAACCTCCTTCTCCATTTGTGTCCTTACTTCTTGTGGAGCAGTTGGTACTAGGAGATCCTTCAATTCTACAATGTGGGCTCTGTAAGCCTCCATAGCTCGTGCTATTTTTTCAATCTTACCCTCTATGAGTACATTCTCCCCTTGCGCGTTGTGAGCAATAGTTTTGAACACTTCTTCACTTGTTTCTCTAATATTTGAATGCTCCGCTTCGTTTCATTTCTCTCCAATTGCACCTGGTTAAGTTTCATCTCTAGTGTCTTCCTTACTTCGTTGGTCAATTGTAAACTTTTCGCATTTGCACAGGCCCTCGACTAAATTTATTTTGCGAAACTGATTTGAAGTTTATACATGGCCTTTATTGGAACCTTCGGTAGTGCCAAGTCCAAATGATCTATCTATTTCAATGGCTTCTACGTTGTAATTCCAATCAACTCCAACATCCCTTGAGTTATACAAAAATTTTTATTCCCCGTGGATATTATCTACATTGTCTTATGTTTCGGCACTATTATTTCATGCGAAGTGTGTTATTGTTGCACCTGTTCTTTTTGTTGCATTGCGGTGAGTGGAAATTTTTCTAGGGAATCTTTAACCTCTATTAATTTCTTTACTATCTCCTCCATTTGCTCCTCTTCATCATACCATGCCTTTGTCGTGCGGTCTTGTACTCTCTCTATGACCAACTCTGGATCATCCTTTGTTAGTGTGAGTTGAGGAACTTCCTTGTGCACCTTCACTTTCTTGCATTTTTCTACTGCATGTAACACTGTACTTTTCATTGGCAAAGTCCTTGTCTGCACGATTGAAATTGGTATATCTAAATCTAGGATACTTATGCCTCATGTTTCCTCTAGCATAGGAACATTCGTATCTTTCTACGCTCCTCCATTTGGTTCTACTACATGCTCCTTTCCCTTAGCTAAAGCCTTAGGGATAGTATCTTTCTTCCTTGGATTTTTATGGTTGTACTAACCTATATTTCTTTGGCGCGCTTGGTTGATTTCCTTGTATTTGCAGCTAGACTGGTTGACTTTTTTGAAGGGCTAGCCTCTACTTGTTGCTTTTTTTTTATACCTTCTTTGGAATCACTGGCACCTTTCATTCTTCAGGCCAGTCCTTCATGGCCCATTGCACTTCTTCTCCTATGACACAGTATCTCAATTGTAGCCACTCCTTCTTAGGATTCCTTTTGGCCTGGATCCACATGTTATGTTTGGAAGCCTTAAAATCTATTATTCCTTGATTTTATGTCACCACTTCTAGTGGTATTCTCCATGTATTAGCTAGTTTTTCATGCATCTCATCAAACAACATGGAAAACATGCTAGAATTTTCCTTCCTTTTCTTTGGATATGAAGTGTGCCATAGTGTTGTATATTTCGTTGCATGGCACTTTCCTATCCTCTGGTAAAATCTGCTATATTTTGGTTCTCCCCAACCAATCAGGGCTATCAATATAATTAACCAAGAATAATGAAATTATGTGCCTAAATCCTACACATCCTTGCATTCCTCCAAAAACAAGATAAGGATCCTAGCTGAGTAGACTCCCCTTTGTGCATTGCATGGATATTGTTATTACTCCAGCAAGGGCTTCCTCCTTGCGACATTTCCTCAAAATTTTACATGCCATCAATTTTGTCACGAAATTCGTTGTTGGATCATTTATATGTCCGATAACCATTCCTATGGAACCTCTTTCAATCCCATATTTGGTATTTATTGCATCTTTCAGGGATTTCTCTTTGGTTTTATCATCCATGTATTGCTCTGGTTTTGCATCATTTGTTGGTAAACATGTGATTTGTGCAATTAATTCTACATCTATGGAGTCAGGCCTCTCCATCCATAGGATGACTCCATGTACCAGTGCCAAAAAAAATTTTACATAGGCATTTACATCTTTCCCTCTCCCAAAGTGGGTAATCTCTAGCAAGTTCATGATCCTTGTGTTATAAAGTCCTGCAATCCACTGTTTCGGCTCCAAAATGGGATCCCCTAATGGAACCTCTCCTCCATTACCCATGTACACTTGTTGCACAAACTCAAGGAACTTCTCTGTGTCTACCACATCATGATCAGCATACCTCAGTTTGTTAATAGACCCTAACATGTTACCAACTACTTTGACTTTGTATGGTATTTATGGCAGTGACAGTGTTAATTCTTCCTCTTTTCTTGGTGTTCTTGGTGCAATAGTTTTTTCCCTAGTCTTATTCTGTCCAGTTGATGGCCCTACCATTTCTACCTAGTGCTCTTCCTCATCTTATTTTGTTTCTGAATATTGTTGGTTCGTAATATCTTCCACGTGTACTTGTTCCTTCGATTGTTGTGTTGGCTTTGCAACCTGATGCTACACTTCATCAGACTTTGTTTTTTCATCATCTTCCTCAATTGGTTATACCTTCTATTTTTTTGTGCCTAATCCAACTTGTTGTGAGAGGTTCTGCTCTGTGCTAGGGTTTTTTGTTTCTCCCCATGTGTCGACATCCATTTCCTCTCTCATCGGAACCCTGTTGCTCTTCTACAATGGTGGGATGAACCGACTCGATGACTGATGATGGAATCGCATCTACATACACTACTCCTTCTTGTTGATTGTTTTCCCCATCGACTATTGTATCTTATGGAAACCTTGTGGCACTTTGTGTTTTCCTTACAATCTGACTAGGAGCTCCAAGCTTTAGTGGTGCCATTCTTCTAAATTTTGAAAGGGTTTCTCTGAATCTTCATTGAACACCTCGGAGTCACCTGCTCATACTGAATTTTCTTCCTTAGCTCTCATTTTAACAAAGTCACAATGAGTCTTCTTGTTCCCGTTTTTCTCTTTTGTAAGTCTTGTCATAAATGTTATGTCACACTGTACTTTTCCGATCACTACCTTTTCCTTTGCCGGATTCTTTATGTATCGACGTGTTACTTTTTCTGCTTGGTCACCTTTCGTTGGCACGCAGTGTATTCATGTTATTTCATTCCAATTGCTATCTTTTGTGTGTTGTATCATCTAACTGCATGTGTAATACTTCTTCATCCACTGTATCTTTTTGTATTTTTCCTCTTTTTCCAATTTCCTTTCTTTCTTTTTCAGCTTCTACTATATACACTATGTACAATTTTATTTGCATGCACTGTAACTACTAAGGGTTACTGGGTTGAGTGTCCCTATACATTTTCAGTTGACTGCCATTCACTAATCCTTGAATCTCTTTTCTTGTTAGATCCTGCAACTACACAACACCTCCATCTGTGACAAATGTTATCTCATATAGCCCTAGCCAATGCATCCTGAATTTTCCTAGGTGATGTAAGTATTTGTTTTCATAGAGGAGAACCAGATCTCCTTCCTTAAAGTTTTTCTTCTTGATGTGTCTATCATGCCAAGATTTGTCTTTGGATTTTTGTATTTTCTAATGGAAAACATGCATAATCATGTCCTCTTCTATTTCCATGAGTTGAGACAATCTTTATTGAGTTGTGCCTCTTTCTGTCATGTTTGTAATTGCTTCAATGTGCAAACTAGGTATCAAATATTCCAAAGGGACTACTACTTTCTGACCATACACCAATATGAAAGGTGTCTTCTCTGTTTGTTTCTTACATGTGGTTCTATAATCCCATAATATTGTTGGTATCTTCAAATCCCAATCATCCATGTTCACATTACAACTTTTAGTTAGGGCATTCTCCAAAATCTTATTAAATTCTTCCATTGTTCCATTAGCCCGAGGATGGAATGGAGTTCTCTTTTGATGGTGTATCTCAAATTCTTCATTCATTGACTAAATGGTACTATTGATAAAAATATTTTGTTGATCACTCATTATAAGTCTAGGGCATCCAAATCTTGTAATTACTTGTTCAAATAAGAAGTGTGTTGCAGTTTCTGCACTTCAATCTTCTACTGTTGTTGCCTCAGCCCATCTGGTTAAATATTATGTCATTGTAATGATGTACCTTACTATTGATCTTCTATTTGGTCGATTGATTGGTCCTACAAAGTCAATTTCCCATTTATAAAACACTTTAAGGGTTACCTGAGGTTTTAAGAGAATATCATCCCTCTTGGATGGATTTCCTACCCTCTGACAGACATCACAAGCCTGACCATACTCCTTTGCATCTTGAGAAACTATTGGCCACCATAATCATCCGCATAGTATCTTCTATGCAGTGGATTTTCTTTCATAATGTCCTCCAGATATTCCTTCATGTTCTTCTACCAAAATGATAGGACGTTCATGTTCCATGACACATCTCCTTAAAATATTATATGCTCCTAATTTATACAAATTTCCTACAAGAAGTTGGTAATATGCATCTCTAACCACCAAATTCTTCTTTTGTCCAGTGTCGTATTCCTTTGGGGCAAATCCTGCACTCAAAAATTCAATGATATCATCAAAGTATTCATCAGCATTCTGGACTGAAAAAGTTGTGCATCGGGAAAATTGTCCTCGGAGTTGCTTGGTTCCTCCCCATTAGTTATCCTAGATAGATTATTTGGCCCAGCATTCAATCTTCCAAGTTTCATGGATACTTCAAAATAAAATTCCTGAAATAACAACAACCATCTACATATTATTCCCCCCAACATTGTATTGTTGACTAGGTATTTAAGAGAAGAGTGATCTGTGAACATCTTAAAATGTTGGCCTAACAAATAATGTCTAAACTTTTGCAATGCATACACCATAGCCAAACCTTCCCTCTCTGTTGTATTATAATTATGTTCTAACTCTGACAGTTTCTTGGGTGATCTACGTAGCCTTCTCCTGGTTGTGTTAATACTAATCCAAGTGTTATTGAAGATTCATCCACATGAACATGGAACTCTTTTTACCAATCTGGAAACACCATAATTGGTGTTCTCACCAGTTTCTCTTTTAATATGTCCAAACTTGTTGGCACACATCATTCCACTAAAACTTGATATCCTTCTTTAATTATTTATCCATGGGAGCAGTAATTTATGCATAGCTCTTTATGAACTTTCTATAGTAGCATGTATGACCTAGTCTACCTCTCAATTGGTGCACTGACTTAGGTGGTGGTAAATTAACAATGAAAACAATCTTTGCAGGATCAACCAGCAAACACTGTTTACACACCACATTCCCTAGAAAAATTCCAAATGGTGCACTGAATATGAATTTCTTAATGTTCAAATAGATTTGACAGTGTCTACACTTGTGTAGCGTTAATCTTAAAATTTCAACATGATCTTTCAACAAGCTAAATATTGTCCAATCATACAGATAAACTTCCAAAAACTTATGTATAAAATATTTAAATGCAGATACCACTACCCTTGAAAAAGTAGCAAGGGAAGTAGTCAATCAGAAAGGAATCATTGTGTACTTATATGACCCCCATTCTGTGGCAAATGTAGTCTTGTGAGGATCTACTAGTGCTATTCTGATCTAGTGATACCCTGAAAATCCATCAATAAATGAGTATGCTTCTTTTCCTCCTACATTTTCCAACACTTGATCTGTAAATGGAGTAGGGAAGGGCTCATGCAGATAGGAACCATTCAACTTCCTCAAGTCTACACATATCCTTATTCCCCCTTGCTTCTTCTCCTAAACTACCATAGGGCTAATCCACTCAGATTCTTCAACAGGTAATATTATACCAGCCTCTAACATTTTTTCAATCTTTGCCTTAACTTTATGTTTATATACTGGATTCAATATATATGGTCTATGTCTTATTGATCTGGCATCTGGTCTCAAGGCAATCTTCATTTCCCCAAGTTCTTCTACTAGCCCTTTCATTTCAGAAAATGTCGTTGGAAATAGATCACTATATTTGTGCAGTAACTCTTTTATTCTTTCCACTATTTGGTTATCCCAATAGTCACCAATAATTGCAATCTTTGGATTCTCTTATGTTCCAATATTTACCTTCTTTATCTTCAGTGGTGCAGCAAATTATTTTGACTGTAATTGTGGACCTTCTACTTCTCTTTCCCCTTCAACTTATGTTATCTGAATATCACGTGGGTTTTCTTCTATTGGGTCATCTTCTGCGATGTGGTAACAATGTAGCAATTGTCTGATTCTTTGTCTATTCTGATTCTAATAAGATGTTACAGTTTCAACTTTGGGTTCTTCAAAGATATTCACTTTTATCAACTTAAGTGTTTCATCCATCATTGGGTTCTCATGTTCAAATGCAAACGTGATCACAAAATTCTGATGCAACTCTGTCCAATTTCCAATTCCTTTGTGCAGTTCCAATTCTGTATACTAATTTCTTGGTATGCCTTCTAGTGTATGGATAAAGTGATGTAGCCACTCCTCTGGTGGTACCAATCTCCATTGGGTTATGAATATGTCTATATGTTCTCTGGTCTATTCTCTTCCATTATATTTCTCCATATATTTATTCTCCTGTTCTGCACCAAATCTTATGTGCAGTAATCATTTTCATTGATACAAATCCTGGATATTTTCCTTATGAGTACCCCACCAACGTGCAGGTGTTCCTTTCAAGGCAATGTCTAAAATTGGTAACCTTTGAATTTCCTGAATTTCTAACTCAGACTTTGTTAATAATTCTTCTAAATCATTTTGACCATAAAAACTTGGAGGTTCTCTTACTTCTGTGCCAACCACTCTTAGTGCACGCATCATTCTTGCACATATTCTGGTAGATATATCATGTAAGCGATGTTTCCAAATCTCCAGTCCTGTGTCAGAATCTGAATCATAAAAAAAGATGCTTCTCCATCTAAGCATTCCATATGTTGTTGGGTTAATGTAATCTTCCTCGCACATGATAGTTCTGTAAAACTGATTTATCTCTTCTATAATAAAATTGTTTGTCGTTGGCTAAACATATCTTCCTCCTTCTGAAGGATCTAATGGTGCAATGACTTTATATTCTCTTGATTCAAAGATCATTTTCCTAGTCTTCAAGTTGATGATAGCTTGATTGTCAAATGCCCAATTCAGTCCCAACAATGCTAGATAAGGTGTAGTATTATCCACTATATCAACTACTTCAAAGTCTACCATAGTGCACACACCATCTAAATCCACTTGTATTCCTTTCAATCTACCAATTGGTATCACTCTATGTTGGTTGGATAGTTTTAGTTGAATAGGTGAATATCCTAGTGTAGGTTCTCCCATGCATTCCCATGTCTTCTTAGGAAGAACATTTACCTTAGATACCAAATCTAATATGATGTCACCCATGTTAAAGTCTCAAATATTTGTATTCAGTCTAAACTATCTATTTTTTCTTGTCTTCCTATGGAAATGATTTACTTTCTTTTGCTCTAGTTGTAACTCTTCTCCAGAATTGCATTTTTCTAACAAACCTTGTAACATTTGTATAGTTTTTTTATCATTCAATAACTTCAAGCAAGATACTAGAAAGTTTCTTATATTACTTTCCTTTTATGAAGATTGATCTCCATTGGTATGATCATATGGATGAGGCATGTCATATACTGGCACATCATATCATGGTCGTGCATTTGAAGTAGAAGCAATATTCTCCTTCAAAATTTCTTGTCTCGCCTCCTTGAATGTCTCTTTCTCCTTGCACGCACCAAAATGTTGTTGAGGTGTTGTATTCTTGCTTACCTACTGGTGTTGGTTCTAATTCTTATTTGTTGCATCTACTCCAGTCTTGGTTCCACCTCGAGTACCTATTTTAATCTTTTTCCCATCATCTTCTCTAGTTTCCAAGGCAATCCATTGAACATTTTGATTATTTTGATTCATTTTTTCCTGTATCTTTGTCATAAGTGTCAAACGGTCTTATGTAGTATGATCTGTTACTCAACAGTACATGAATGTCGTTGGTGGTAGTGGACAATCCCTTGCATAATTTCCAAGTTTCTGATAATTATGGTAGGTTATTGGGCCTCTTCCTCTTCCAAATCCTCCTCTTCCACACCCTCCTCTTTCCAATCCTCCTCGGTTGCCTTGATTATCTACACACAATGTATTATATTCTGGCACTTGATTATATTGAGGTGGAACTACAAACTATTGTGCATTAGTATACTATTGTTCAGGTGGACCTGTCATTAGTTCATCATGCATCCTATAAGCATCTGAGGTCCTTTCCTTCATAAGCTTCATAGTTCTACAATCCTTATCCGCGTGTCCTACAAACTTGCAGAAATTGCAGAATGTACTCTTGGGAATTGTTTGATATTTTTGCATCAGTGGACAATGATAGGGATCATGTCCATGATTTTTACATATTTCACACCATACTCCTCCCGTAAGTAATGGATTCAGAAATCCTTCTCCCAAATACTGCACAAATTTTGGGCACTCATTTTTATGGTGTCCTTTTGTTCTGCATAAGGTACACCAAACAACTTCCCTCTTCTCCTTTCCTTTGTTTTGATTCAAATAGAATGTGAGATTATTCATATCTATTCTTAGCTCTTATACAACTAGATCTGTATTCTTATATTAATTCTCTTCCAATTGTAAGGCTTCCTGCAGAGCCTCTTCCTGAGTCTGGAACTTCTTTCAATATTTTGAACGTATGATCAACTTCCCAAATTGACTCTCTTGGATTCTGTTTGATTTCTATCATCTCATTCATAAATTGATCTTCTAAACTTGGTCACTGGAACTTATTGATTAGTGCCTTCTTCACATCTCCGACAATTTTTGGTGTTCCTTGTGGATTGTTTACTACTAGACTCATAAACCAGTCTAGTGCGTGGTTTCTGAATCTGATTGCAAGTTGAGATACTTTTGTCTCCTCATCTATGATATGTTTAGCTTCCCAAATCTTTTCACAGATAAATATTTTTTTATCTGGGTCCTCCGACCCTTCTCCATAAATTTTTGGCAATCGAATGGTTAGATCTGTTGCTGCCATTGTAAAATATGCAGTACTTCCTTCGCATGGTTTAAATAATTGACTAATGCTACTTGAATTTGTACTTCCACTTGAATTTCCACTGGTCCCTTGACCTATTTCACCCCTTATGCTAGTAATTTTTGCTTGTCTAAAAGCTTATTTTATTTCTGATGTCTTAGTCGCACGTGGGGTCATGGGTTCCACACTAATTCAAATCTGGAATGGAGAGCCTTCTTCTACACCAGACCCTTGAACTATGGTTTTTATCTCATACATGGTGCATGGGATTTCCTCAATCTACTATGTAGCATAGATATCCTTTATCTCTTCTTTATCATTGTCCAAGCCTTCCCACTCGGCTACTGACCTCTTTTTTTTATTGATCTTATACTGGTAGGGTCTACCACTGCGCGTTGTTCCCACTTTGTCCATTATTTCTTTGATCTGATCTTCATCCATCATAATAGGGTCCATTGCTTCCTTCTTCTGACCTCTATCTAGGTCCTTCTACATTTCTCATATCCTTCTTAGTGTTTCCCCCAGTCTCCCCATGCACGCAGATTTATTTAGTTGTTGGACTCCATTGTCATCACGCCTTTATCATGCACTAAAATCTTGATCGATGTGTACAGTGATCTAATGTACCTTTCTCTTGGACCCTTGAAAAACTCTTGCTCTCTAGCAATGTATGAATTTGTAGTATCGTCTACAAACTTGGTAATGAATCCTGCAATAATGTTGTCTAGTCAGAAATCCACTACATGCATGAATTTATTGTTAACTTTTTGTATCTGTGCAATATTTTTAGTATTACATTCTACTGGTCTTATTCAATTAGTTGGATGTGTATCCTTCAACCTTAGTATCCACTCCTGCAACAAATGTGGAAATTCACATAAAAATGCCTCATGAAGATCAGTAAATGCATACGTCTCCAAACATTGGCGTGGTGTATATTTATGGTTTCTATTGTCCTTCTACACAAACTCGAGCTCTTTTGTTGAAAAACATTGTTCAATATCCTGCATAGTTGGATTCCATGGTCTGAACATCCCCTTTTAATACTTCATTCTCTTCATTGTTCTTCTCAACAAGTCCCCTCCAATATGCTCTTTTGGGTTCCAGCCGACAACGGAACCATTTGTTGGAACCTTCTTGTATGACCCGAGTTCTATTTTAGGTTTCCAACAAAACCCTGCAAACCATCAACCCTTCTAGATACCAGAAGGCAATACTTCTCATAGAGTGCACAATGCAGTCTCACCCAATATGGCTTTATGGGTGACTCCAGGACCCAGATGTTTGTAGTCTTGGAAGTGAAGTTGTTGTGGGTATGTTAGACATTATTTCTACCTCAAACACATTAGATCCATTATTATAACATGTCATTATATCCATATCTACCATTCTGTAATCATTTACATTCATTTAACATTCATTCTACAGTAATAACCATGTCATTATACTATGTGTTGCATTTACTACTAAAAAACTCATTCATCCATTCATCATAACTAACAGTACCAAGAATAATACAAGCATTTCACATAGAGACACAAATTTACTGTGGTTCACCCCCCCTAGACTACGTCCACAAAGATGTGAATTTCTTCTCTCTTTCATTATTCTTCATCAATTTTATTGCATTGCGCACATTACAGTGAGTAATTGAGTCTGACAAGATCCCACTAATCTCTACAGCTTTCGAACTTACCCCCAGTTTCAATGCATATCTCTGTCTCAAAAACTGACTCTAAGATCATCTCCAACACTAGCTCCAAAACTAGATCGCTCAAGCATTAACAACTACTACTACCAAATCTCCTTAGATCTCACACCCTATATTGATATTACAAAAAGGGTAAAATACCCATTACAAATATGACCAAAACCCTAACCCACTAACCATAAGTGGATTAGGTTTTTCCACTTTCTAACTCCCTAAGTGCGGCTGGTCCAAAATCCAATTGTTTTCCTCGTTGATCCATGTCCTTCTTCCTTCCTTTGACTTTCCTACTTTCTCGACGTTGTTTTTCCCTGTTTTCCAGCATGCGCTCCTTTTTTTATCCATTTTATAACTGTCTTCATTAATTGTTGCATTGTTGCCCAAAATGGCTTGAGCCAACACCGCACGTGTTGAGTTTGTTTTTCCTTGTCTCACTCTTGTTGAAAAACATATTGGCAGCTATACTACTTCAGGAACTCTTTGAAAATCATACATCAATCAAAAAATGACCTCAATAACACTTAATCAATACTACCACATCAACAGTCACTTTGGAATCAATGACACATCATTGTCATGCCTGCAACCACTTTGACATCAATGACAACACTTTCTCAAAAATGCGGCTCCATTTATAAGGATTGAAAAAGAGATCGAATTGATATAGTTCATTACCCACATGAAAAATTGGTAACAGAATCCCAGATGGATAATAATTAACCTTAAGGAGGGCTAACTCATGCAATCAAAAGCTTCGAAGAGATCCACGTTTACAATCATTTCTCTTATATTCATGGTATTTATTAAGTGAATCGGTTCTTGAGATACCCCCACTACCTTGTGCATTTGTTTATCTTCCAAGAAGGAAAACTGGTCAAGGGATATCCTATGAGAAAGGATCCCTTTCATCCTTCATATGATCTTTGATATAATTTTATATATGCAATTGCACAAGGAAATTGTATGAAAGTTTTCAAAGCAATGGAGGTTGTCATACTTGTGGATCAATGCAAAAAAAGTTTTATTGAAAGTTGTCAATGTTTTTCCTATGGTTCTTGATTCTCTACTACTCTCCTTGAGTATTCTTCAATAAATTCATAATAGCTCGGGAATAATTCAACGGGGAATCCATCTAGACAAAGGATTTTGTCTTTTTGAAAGATTTGTAGGGTCCTGAGAAATTCTTCTTTTCCTACTTCCGCCATAAGGGCATGATTATTGTTGGAGCGTGGATTCAGACCCAAAGTTTGAAATACATTACCAACAAAAATACCATTAGCGCCGACATATTCAATATTCAGGAATTGAATAAGGTCTCACCTGAGACACTCATGAGAATCACAGAGATTGAACAATTGTGCATTACATGAAGGAATATTGCAAACAAAAAGCACACAGCCTAAAACTGTACATTAGATCCTACTCATTCACATCAACATTCATATATGTAAATTACAATCTAATATATATAGAAATTATTCATTCATAACAGAGCTCATGACAAGAATTTCTAGTTTGAGTCTCATTTTTTTCATTAACCATCCATAGATAAACATTCAGATACATAAATGGTCATAGCCTTCTCAAAGACTCATTGAGACTCAAACAAAATATCAAGCACTCAGATCTAGATCCAAATTATCTCTCACATCATATTACATCAGAAATATTGAATCATTACAAACAATATCGAACTCTAGACTCATTAACTAGTTTGTGTGTGTTAACCCTTTTATCTCTCCATGTCCATTACAATGATAGCAACTATATCATCTCACTAACAACCTCAAGCATGACCCATTGTTCAGTTCGTAAATGATTACTAATAATGATGACTAGATATTCATGTGTGATCTCTCAAAAGTCTTTGTGTGGTACCAAAGTTGGTATGCATGCTACAAAATGAATGGTGCAGGTACAGTAGATACTAGTTGGCATGCATTGAATATTGGCACACGTGGAACAAAACTTATGGCCCATGTGGTACAAAACTTGTGGCGCTCACGTAGTCTTGCAAAAACCTTTGTGCCAACAGTCCTCCAACACTATTAGTTGGCTTGTCCTTGAGCCAACAAACCTTATTTTGGTGAGACGAAGGAAATGGATGGTACCTTATTCATGAGTCGGGCAATGAATTCCTAAAACTCTGAGTCGAAATGATCAAATGAATCCATCGGTTCCTTTATATATCAGAAAAAAATTTCAACCTCTTCCAATGTGATGGACCCTAGGGTAGTCTTGATCTACTTTCCCAACTCGATCACTGGGGTTTCCTTATGCACGTAGTAGTGTTTCTTGACCTATTCGTGTGCTTCCAACATGAATTGGTGTCCAGTTTGTATAAATGTCCTATAATTAACTAGTAATTGGTGCTCCTAGTCACCAGTTGTCAACACTAATTAATCTGGCACTTCTTCAACCTTGAAGAGTTTTGCATTGGGTATCTTGTTTTCCAGACTCCCTCCAGCTTCCCTTAACTCTATCCTCAAGACATGATTGGGTCCAACATTATTTCTGTCACATTTGACCACTACTTCAAATTCAAATTCCTGGAAGAGTAACAACCATCGGCATATCCTTCCCCCCAACACTAGCTTACTCATCAAATATTTGAGCATTGAATAATATGTGAAGAACTTAAAGGGAATGTAGAGTAAGTAGTGTTTGAACTTCTGCAAGATGTAGATCATCGCCAATCCTTCACGCTCCATGGTTGTATAGTTCCTTTAATAATTTGACAACTTTCTAATGGAAAAATAGATCGGATAATCAATTTTATCTTCTCTTGGTTGCATGAGCACTACTCCAAGTGAAATGGACAATGCATCCACATGTATATGGAAATTCTTGGTCCAGACTAGAAATATGAGGATCAATGAAATAACTAATTTTTCCTTGAGTTTGTCCAGTGCCTCCTAGCATTCCTGCATCCAAACATACTTAGTATCCTTGTACAGTAGTTTCTCCAATGGTGCAACAATTTTTTCATAGTTTTGAATGAACCTTATGTAATACCTTGTATGGCCCAAGGTTCTGTGCAACTTTTTGATAGAGGTTGGGTAAAACATAACTACAATATTTGCATGATCCACTAACAAGCCTTCTTTGCACATTAAATATCCCAAAAGAGTCCCAAACAGTGTACAGAAGAGGCACCTTTTAATATTTAAAGAGATCTATAACTATCTGCATCTATCCAGTATCAACCACAATACTTGTATATGCTCTTTGATAGATATGAATACCTCCCAATCATCTAAATACACTTCCAAAACCTTGTGCATGAATTATTTAAACGTCGCAAAAAAAATCCTAGAGAACATCGTAGGTGCATTCTCTAGGACAAATGACATCATGGTGTATGCAAACAAGCCCCACTCTATTGCAAATTGTGTCTTGGCCATGTCTTCCTTTGTGATGCACACCTAGTCATAGCCTGAAAATCCATCCATGGATGAGTAAGCTTCATGCCCAGCCACATTCTCCAAGACTTCAACTATAAATGGGGTAGGGAATGGATCATACATGCAAGATGAATTTAGGCTCCATAAATTTACAAAAATCCTTATATCACACATATTCTTTGGTGTTACTACCATCAAGTTGATCCATTTTGATTCTTCCATAGGGGTGATGATACCTATGTCTAACATGTGGTCCAATTCCTTATGCAACTTTTCTTTATACTATGGGCTTTACCAATATGGTCTCTTGTTAATCGATTTGGAATCTAGTTTTAGCTAAACACACATCTCCCCTAGAGACCCTATGATACCCTTCATCTCGAAAAAACTCCTTGGGAACAAGTCTTCGTAATATTTCATCAAGTCCACCACTTGCGTCACTATTTCCTAGTCCCAGTAATCACCAATTACAACCATGTTAGGTACCTTCTCTATGTTATGTTTCTTCATCCTTAGCAACTGTGTATAATCTGGTGCAGTACTACTGGGATCCTTCTCTTAGACTACACGCGTGCCCTATGTTTGGTAGATCTGTAATTTTCAATGGTCCTCTTTATGTGCATCATCATTTTCTACCTTCTAGCAATAGATCAATTGATTCAACTTCACCATTGGCTTATAGTAGGCATAGAATAACTTTTGTGTGGGACTTTGGGTTGTCAATTGAAGATAAAATTATTTATCCTTAATAGAATATCCCTCTACCCAGGGACCTCTGACATAAACTTGAATGTTGCACATAATTGGTTGCTCATTTTCCCCCAATCCTTGGTTTGCATCCTAGTCTCCTCTTCTATATACTGGATTTTGGGAACCATATACATGGTGTGGAGAAACCTATGGACCCATTGTGCTCTAGGAATATACTTGATCATCCAGAGCCACTCATAGAACCAAATGTGTTCCTAGGGATCCTTGGTACCCTTGTCCCTTCTTATTAACTGAAAGTCAGTCAAAAATTGGAACCTTATTCTGATGCACTCTACTACATGTGCCTAGTCCTATAAGTCTATGCAATTTGTTTCCCACTAGCACAAAATTATTCCCTTCACTATTGTATCCATGGCATAAATCCTCTAGGTCTCAGGCACACCTTATTCCATATGCACTATAAAGGCATCCACCAGTCATGTCCCGTCAAACTGAGATAGGTCATGTAGCTCAAGTCCAATCCAACACACTACTTTAGTGATCCATGAACATCTCCTAGTCGACACTTTGTACATATTATTTTTCCATCAATTCATTGCATCCTCTAAATTAATGTCATATGAGTAGACACTCCTCTAGCTCATATCACCATAAATTGTTGATTTCATGTAATCCTCCTTGTTCCCTGTGATGTTGTAGTTGTTCTCAATAATCGAGCTTTGTCCATCCCCTTTCATTGGTTCATTATATATATCACCCTTGGTTGGATCTAGCAGAGAAATTACATGTAGACTGTCTATCTAAAATAACATATGATTTTATTTCAAATTCATGACATCATTGTTATCAAATTCCTAGTCAATTACAAGCAAAGCTAAATATGGGTTTGAATCGTCCATAATTTCTATCACTTCAAAGTCTTGTTTTTGTCTTGACCCCGTCAATGTTAACTTCAACCTTCTCCAACCTACCAATGGGATAAATTCTATATTGATTTGTGATCCTAAGTAGAATGGGATACCACGCCAACTTAGGTTTTCCCATAAAATCTCATGAATTCTTTGGCAAGATGTTCACCTCAGACCCTAGGTCCAACATAACACCTTCCATCTCACAGCTACCTAACTCGGCTATCATTTTGAATTATTTTCCCATGCACTTCCTCTTGTTGACATGGTGCACATCCAATTTTGGTAGCATGACAGAAATAGAAAATTCATTCTCTCCTTCCTCGATCTATCTTCTCGACAAGTTTGTCAACTTTTTGGTAACCAGAGGATCACCCAACACTTTAAGACAATAGTACAAGAATTCACTTAATTGGTTCTTTGAGTTAGTTTCTAGGTAAGTGTTTCATCACGATTCATCATGCACCATGCATTGCAACTCCTCATGCACAAGTACCTCTTCGATCGCCTTTTTTTCATCATGCAGGAATTACTTTTGTTGTGTAGCATCAAACTTGGGAGGTGCATGTGCTACTTTCTTGATCTTTCCCTCTAATTTCTATTATGAGAGCTCTCCTATGTTCAGGTTGATTCTTGTGTGGATACCTCCTTGGGTTACTACCTGTACATCAACTGCTTCTTTCAGCTTCTATTCTTCACATATTTCAGTAGTCACCATGTTACAACACCTGCTTTTCTCTTCCCACGTCACCACCAACTCCAGGAAATCTTCTGTGATATGGTCTACGTTGTGGAAATATCCACACAACACGTAGAGCTTGGTACATAACCGCACCAAGTGGCCCATCTCACCATAGTTAAAGAAAGTGGGTGGCCTATATCCTCCCCCACCATATAATCTACCTCTTCCTCTGTCATATTCTCCACTCTAGCCTCCCTATAAGCCTCTATGATCTCCACCTGTATTCTCCTCTTAGACCCTGTATGCATCTGCATTATGCTCTTTTATCAATTGTAGCAACTGAAAATTGTTTACATCATGCCCCATGGATTTGTAGAACTCACAAAATGAAGTGTGTGTATTCTTTTGATATTTCTACAGCATCAGGAAATGGGGAGGTACATGGCACCATTGTCTACAAATATTTCACCATTCAGTCTACGGATTGGTAAGAAATGGGTTTGGTGCACCATTCACCATATAGTTTTCCATTATGGGACACTCGTTCTGACAGTGACCTTCTACATGGAACAAGCTACACCAAACATTCTTGTGCACCACCTTCCCCTTTTCCATACCTTGATATTGCATGGTTAGGGTCACAAGTTGATATTTAACCTACACCAAACCTGTCAATGTTTGTCTACCTCCTAGAGTAAACTCCAGGTGCATTTCAATCTCTAAGGATTTTGGATTAGTCATCACCTTCTGCTATGTGAGTGGGACCTGAATGTGTGGGAGGAGTATGAAAATGAACCATTCTCTATGTTGGACATCCTAGATCTGGAAGGTTAATATATCTAGTAGAATCTTGAATCATTGGTCATAGTCCCACACGATTTCTAGCACAACTCCTCTTCTTTCCTTCATCTTATATCTCTTTGCTACTCATTTATCACCCCTTGTTCTCCCTTCTTTGTTTTCCCACTTGACTCACTTCCTCAGCTCAACTCTTCTTCTTCTTTACTCTTCTGGATCCATTCTCTCTTCACCTCATCTCATCTTATTCCCCCTTCTTTTCATCCCCCCTCTCCATGAAGGGGGCCTACGATGTCATCTTATCAGGCTCCATGCACATCATCCCCTTCTTAATGAACAACATCTTGATCCAAAGTGGGATTTCATCTAAAAATATTCCTTGAGAGTCAACTACAAACTTTCTTTCTACACTACTAAAATATTCATTACATTCAACTGCAAACTCATTAATGTATCCTTCTTTAACTCGTTCAAACCAGAAATCAATGCCTCTAGCCAAATTATTATCCAAATACTTCAACCGAGTTTTTTCTTCTTCGTCCCAAACCATTGGTTCTAGGGCTCTCCACAGAGATTTTATCTATGTCTACCTCTTTACCCATTCATGAAATAAACAAGGAAAAAAAACAAAGAAAATTCCATGCGAATTTGAATATATGTACCTATGTTTCCATCGTTCGAGGTTGATTTGCATATTTCTCATCTCCCACTGTGTGAATTCATTCTCTTTCTCACATATGCATTATTTTATATCTCTTCTTGAAGGCTTCTATGTCATGTCCTTACTCAAACGTGCAACACAAAATCTCCAAGTCTCAGCAATGGAACCAATTTGTTTGCATGGGGATTCAGACCTAGGGCTCGAAAGATGTCACCAACAAAAACCCCATTAGCTTCGGCATATTCAATATTTAGGAATTGAATAACGTCTCACCCAATATGCTCATGATAATCAAATAGATCGAACAATTGTGCATTACATGAAGGAATATTGCAAATAGAAAACACATAATAGAGAACAATACATTTGAACCTACTCATTCACATCAACATTCATATATGTGAATTACAGTCTAACATATATAGAAAGCATTCTTCCATAATAAAGATCATGACAGAAAGTACCAATTGAGGTCTCATTCTTTTCATTAATCATCAATAGACAAAAATTCAGATACATAAATGGTCGTAGCCTTCTTAGAGACTTATTGAGACTCGAAGTAGAGATGATGCACTCATATATAAATCCAATTTCTCTCTCATATTGTATTACATCAGAAAGACTACATCATTACCAACAATATCCAATTGTAGACTAACTAATTGGTTTGCATTCATTCCCTTTTATCTCTACATAACCATTACAATGATTGCAGATCTGCCAGCTCACTAACAACCTCAAGAACTACTATTAGAACCCAAAATTTTGAGATAATCTCCTGTGTGTGCACAAATGAAGTTGTGTGCACTCATTCCAATTTTACGCGTGCCCCAGTCAATGCATGAGGATTGATAAAAAGTGTGTGTTGGATCAAGTTTTGACAAGTTTTGTTAATGTGCACAAAAGTCCAGTTATGCCAATGCACGTATAAAATCAAGAAGACGCATGTCGGAATCAAGAAAGGAATCGCCATGAGATCTCCCTGAATGATTACTACCAGCAACACAAGGGAACGTGGAGCATAAAAAAGATGAGATGGAAAGGCAATTAAGATTTCCCCAATTCCAGAAAGGATACGTTGAATACAAGCATTTGATGGAAGCATGCAAGGTTGATACTCAGTAGAGCGAGTGGAGCATAACTGAAAGAGATAGATCTCTAGAGACGAGAAGGATATAAAAGGAAGAAATGACAACAAAGAAAGGGTTTTTGAGTTGATTTACTAGGTCATTGTTGTTATCTATTGTTGAAGAGCTCGCTTTGAGCCTCTGTAGTATTATAATGTTGTAATGCTTCTGATTGTAAATCTGACTATGTCATATGTCTAAGGTATAAAAGGATGCACATGGTGTAATGTATTGTAAAAATGGGGAATCATCTAAAGAGGATATGAGACTTTGTTGTTGTCAAGTCTGTTTTTATTAATGTATTCATGTGCCTGATGGAATGAGGAGAATAATAAAGTTGTAGTGATTTTTATCTATCATGTGTTACTCATGTGGCATTTGGATATGTGTGTATTATTTTTTCATATTAATAATAGTAATTTTTCATCTATGGAATTTATGAATCTCAACCTAGGTGGATCTTTGAGTGTTTAGCTCTTAATCCCCAACACAAGACCAGATGGTCTATCTGATCCTTATAGCATCTCGGATGAGACTTTCTTCAACCTTGGTTGAAGATTGATATGTTGATGATTTGGGGGTTTTGTTGGTAAACTTTGGAAGAACCTTAGGTATTAACCTCCCAACGTTAAGAAGGACATGTGCAAGCGTGAAACGGTCCAAAAAATGGTTCTCTTGTCGATTCATTTCTCCACCCTAGTCTTTCACAATTATGCATGCACAGTTCACTGTGTAGATGATAAGTTGTTAGTGCTCACCCAATAGTGGGCTAAACCCCCTTGACAAGTTCTCATCATGTCTTTGGTTGATTTCCCTCACTTTGGGCATAGAAGGATGGTGACCCTTTACGTCCACTTCTTACTCACCTGTCTACACGATGGCTACTTGTGTTTGGGGCAAAAATACCTAGTGGATGAAATAGAAATCTGACAATTCATTGGCTTACTCATGCATGGAGATAAGCCATAAAATTCCTTAGCCACTAAAAATGCTACCCAACACAAAAAATATGGCACGTACAGTACATGCCACGGAAGGCGTGGAATATTAATTTCAGATATCAATGCTTGACTGGTTAGATTTGTTACTCAATTGATAACCTATAATATCTAACACACCTGTACAAAGGAGGAGTGCCCATTAAGGGTGGTCATTGCAGCTGAGTGGTGTGTAGCAAGTGTTCATATGGACTAGGCTCGGTATGTACTGAATGAGTTCATTAATGATTGTTTGGATGCCCATTACTCCGGGAAATACGTTCATTATAGTTGGATACTACTTCTCCTTTCCATGGTTCTTTGAAGGCCCCCTCTGGGTTTTGAACAATTTGTTGGGAGTGGACATGCCTTTGACGCTTCCCGATTCCTTCGATTACACGAGAGAAAATATCCTACCACACAAAAGTCCCATCATGATCTTTTTCATAGCTAGCACCAACAATTGATTCAAGCAACTACTTCGCAAGTGCACATCCCACACACCATTATTCATCCGAAAATCCTTAGATGTCAAATTAGTTCTTAAACATACATTAACATCCAACTTGATTAGAAAATTATGACTATTTTCAAATTAACATGTGAATCCCCTTACTTATCCAAAACCTCATTAACTGATAAATTAATTGCAAAAATAAAAATGTTGAAATTGAGAAAATTAGAAACATCAAATAACAAGGCACATTACACAAGTTGATCGTGGAGTTCACCCATCTTGGGCTACGTCTCTAACTTCGCTTCCAAATGAGAGACCACTCTAGTAATGCTAAAAAATAATTGATACAGTGACAACTTCAACTTATGTTTATGAAATGACCTTCTCATCTACTGCACCAACTCAGGTGTGACTGTTAAAATCAGTTATGCCTTGAAAACCTGAATCCTTTTACTATAAACACTCTACATATCCCTCAAAAATACCCAATGGCACTATTACAGCATCACAAAACTAAAATTGTAAATTTTTTGGGCACGAACTAACATTGCAGTGCAATGGTTGGGAATTGAATTTATATAGCGGAGGTCGGGGGTTCAAACCCACCCAATGCCACTATATTCCTATTGGGCATTTAAATAAAACTTAAATATAATATTCCTTGGTGAAATTTGTAACAGGATTTGTTGGCACAACGGTCGAAATGTTGGGTTCGTCAGTCGGAGGTCGTGGGGTTGACCCCTCCACTCGACGCTTTTTTGTTGAATACAACAACATATGACTTGCATATGACTTTACAAGAGGCATGGTGTCCCAATTGGTAAAGTTGTTGGTTGTTACCATATAGATAAGAGATTTGATTCAATTCGACTTGAAAAATTGAATTTTCTAGACTCTTTTAGTATGATTGGAGGGTGCCATATGACATGCTCTGATTGGGCCACATGTCACCTTCTGATTAGGCCACTTGATGCACAGTCACCACCATGTCAACATGCCATGTTAGCCTATCGTAGTAACACTTGTCACCTGCCATGTGTCATTCATACAATCCACATGTCATATGCACAATCCACGTGGCATTCATATAGTGCCATGTGTCATCCTCCCAGTGATTCCACATGGCACCTACCTTTTGTCATTTTTACATATTTTTCCAAAACTTCAAAAGATCATATCATCCTCATACGACATATGTTCAAGCCTGATCAAGTTGCATTGGAAATATCTCATTAAGATCTACACAATGGATTCATTTTCATCATCATTCGAGACTGGAATTTTTTTAGCATTCTTAGATCCACCTGGATCATTCCTCCCCACTGGAAGCCTTTTTTACCACCAAAAGTCTAGATTACATAACAACTAAGTGATCATAAAGCTCCCTCACTTTATTGATCTCTATCCATATTTATTTGCTTGCATGTAACCCTTTAAGACCAACTCGAAGATACTCCACATCAAACCATTGTGAAGTCTTGATTCTTTTTTCAAGGATAACATCTTCCTACAGCTCATCTAAATATTCGGGAGCAAAATCATCAACTATTGAAACATGAACACCTTACACATCTTATTGAACCTATCCACTACGACATATAAGTAATTATGACCTGTTATGGACCTCGGTAAACCCCCCATAAAATCCATAGACACACTTTCCCATGGTTGAAAAGGTAATGGAAGTGGTGTATATAACCCCAATTTTATGTTGCTAGGCTTACTTCTGGCACACAAAACACACTCTTTTACATATTTGGAAAATGTTTCATTCATTCGAGGCCAATAACAATATCTTTGCAACTGTGCTACTATCTTTCCTACCCCGAAGTGACCAGAAATTAGATATGTATGGGCTTCCCTGATTACATTTTCTCTTTCATCCCTGGGTATACAAAGCTTTACAAGATACAATAAATTATCATGCACATGACAATACAATTCTTTATTTTGATTTTCATGAGTTAGAGCTTCATACACATCTTTAAAGTCATCTTCTCTAGCATATTGTTCAACAAAACTTTCATGAGCTAAAGAATTATGCTTTAGTATTGTAGATGCATTGACTATTGGTCTTGATAAAATATCTACAACTTTTTTAAGAATTCCCTTCTTATACTTAATTACCTAATGAAATTGTTGTAAGAAAACAATTAATGTAAAGTGTCATAATTTGTGTAGCTTGGTTTGTTATTGAAAATATTGTAATGGTTGATGATCTATGTGAATTATTGTTTCCTTCCCCATTAAGTAATGATTCCACTTTTTAAGAATTTGTACCAAAGCATACAGTTCCTAATCATATGTTGGATATTTAATTATTGCTTGAGTAAAAGTTACAGAATGGTAACAAATAGGTTTACCTCGTTGCATCAAGACAACTCCCATGCACCATCTTTCTTTGGAACCAACACAATAAGAGATCCACATGGAGAGGAACTTGGCCTTATGTTTCCCTTATCGAGCAACTCCTGAACTTGTCTTTTTTCTTTTTTTTTATCTTTGCACTCTCTATCATTGATGATCTATAAATACCAATATTAGGAAGAGGAGCATCCTACTGCAAATAAATTTCATGTTCGACTCCCCTCTTGAGAGGCAACCCTGTAGGTTCCTGAAATAGCTCATCATAGTTAGAAATAATATTTACCAATTCCTGCTTGTGACCTAGATCACAACCTGGAAAATCATCTGATACATATTTCTCTTTTTTCTTCACCATCATGAGAATAAAATATTCACTAGCATTTACAAGTCTCTTCATTTGTCTTGTGCTCACTAAAGAAACATTAGTTTTAATATGGTGAGATCTAACAATATATTCAATCCCATGTTTGAAAAGGTGATACTTGTTCTCTTCAAGATAGAATATTGATTTCCTATCATATAAGTATGGACTACCCAAGACAATATCGTAAATTTCAAGTGGCACTATGTCCAACTCGACCTCATCAATGAACTTGGAAATAATTGAAAAACTGATTTTACATTGTTTAGTTACTTGCAACTATCCCCACACACCCAACCCAATGGATATGGTTTCACATGAGGTGTGGTCTTTAAACCCAACTTCTTAACAATTGCTTCAGATATTAAATTCACTTGAGATCCACTATCAAACAAAGTATATATATTTTTATGATTTAATATGACCCCTATATGAAAAAACTCACTTTGTTTCTTTTGATTAAGAACACTTTCCAATTTAGAAGATTGAACTAAAGAACTAGAACTAGTAGTAGATATACCTTTACTTCCCACTATTGTGATTTTAGTATCATCTCTTAAATCAGATCCCAACTCTTGTTGGGCTATTGCAATAGTATTTTGTTTCCCCTTGTCCTGGAACTTATTTGGTAGCATCTCTAAATGCATCTTCCAACACTTTTCCTCCTCGTGTACTTTCTTCTTGTAGTGAAAATATGTAGCCTTATCTTCAACTTTGTTCATTGTAGCTGACTTCTTACTCTTCCCTTTTCCCTTCAACTGCTTCTTAAATTTATGTGGCTTCGTATCCTCAAACACATGCTTTCCCTTGCTAGCTTCAAGATGAGTAGCTTGTAATGACACTTCGTCAATATTAGTGGAGTTAAACATTAATATAGTATGTCGAAGATATGAATGATTACCACCAATATATTTTAGAAGAGTTTCACAAGTATATAATGGAATTCCTAAAGACAATGTTTTCTTCTTAAATTCATGTGTATATACTTGAACATTTTTCCCTTTTCCTTGTCCTAGATGTTTCCAATCAATTATTGTTCTTTGCATATAAGCTTATGGAAAAAATTGTTTTCTTAATGCAGCAGTAAATTCATCCCAAGAAGAAATTATTTTACCCTGTTGGATGAGATCAATTTGTGTCTTACTCTCCCACCAATTCAAATTTGTGTTTCCCAAATGGAGACAAGCCAACTGTATCTTGGCAGTGTCATCCACAATTTTTTGTACCCTGCAATATACTTCAATATGTTTGATCCAATTATCCAAATTTTCTACATTCAATTCTCCATCACAAATCGACAAATCAAACTTTACATATAACTTTAATAAAGGAAAATCGTGAGCATGAGAACGAAAAGAATTATTAGAAGGCTTCTTCTTATGAGAAGAATTTTCACTTTCATCAAATTAAGATGATGATGATGGGGGTGAAGGAGGCTATGGAGGTTCTTCACCTCCTTTTTCTCTTTCATCTTTTACCGATGTTTCAGCTCCTCTTTGACCCCTATGGTACAGTTCTTCCAACATTGTCTTCATCTTGAGAATTGCCTCCGTCATATCCTAGAGACTCATTGTAGGATCTTCTCCTCCTTTGGATGTCATTCCTCGTTTTCAAAATTATCTTTGAATTTTTGGGTTGAAGTCTTCAAGAGTGCCTTCACCTCACTTGGATTTGGACCTCGTAAGCATTCACTTGCAAATATTTTTAAAACCTTGGCTCTAATACCAACTTGATCCAAAAATCCCTAGATGTCAAATTAGTTCTTAAAAATGCATTAACATCCAATCTGATTTGAAAAGTATGGTTGTTATGACTATTTCCAAATCAACATGTGAATCCCCTTACTTATACAAAACATCATTAACTAATAAATTATTTGCGGAAATAAAAATGTTGAAATTGAGAGAATTAGAAACAACAAATAACAAGGCATAATACAGAAGTTGATAATGCGGTTCATCCATCTTGGGCTACATATTTGGGTCTGCTTCCAAATGAGAGACTGCTCTATTAATGCTCAAAAATTATTGATACAATGACAACTTCAACTTGTGTTTCTGAAATGACCTTCTGATCTGTTGCACAAACTCAGGTGTGACTATCAAAATCAGCTCTGCCTTGGAAAACTCAATCCTTTGACTATAAACAATGTATGTATCCCTCAAAAATTCCCAATGGCACTATTACAGCATCACAAACTAAAACTGCAGAGTTTTTGGGCACGAACTAATATTGTGGGGCAATGGTTGGGCACTGAGTTTATATAGTGGAGGTCGAGGTTACAAACCCACTCAATGTTGCTATATTCCCATTGGGAGTTTCAATAAAACTTAAATATAATATTACTTAGTGGACTTTATAACAAGATTCATTGGCACAACAGTCGGAACATTGGGTTCGTCGACCCGAGGTCATGGGATCGACCCCTCAACCCAACACAATTATCATTGAATACAAAAGCATATAACTTTAGACAAAATATGGCCAATCACCTTTTGCAAGTGGCATGGTAGCCTGATAGGTAAATTTGTTGGTTGTTACCATATAGTTTGGAGGTTTAATTCCCATCGACCTCAAAAATTGGATTTGCTAGACTCTTTTAGTCCAATTGCAGAATTCCACATGGCATGCTCTGATTGGGCCATGTGTCTCCTTTTGATTCAACCACTTGGACACATAGTCACCTGCCCAGTCAACACCACACCAACCTGTGGTATTGCCACTTGTCACCTGCCATGTATCATCTGTACATTCCACGTGTCATACATACAATGCCACGTGCCATCCTTCCAATGATTCCAAATGCAACCTGCCTTTTCCAATTTTGCTTGTTTTGCCAAAAGTTATGAAGACCATATCTTCCTCATACAAAATATGTTTGATCTCATTCAAGTTTCATTAGAAATATCTTGTCAAGATCTACACAATGGAGTCCTTTTCATCAACATTTGAGACTATCAATTTTTAGCATTCTTAGATCCACCTGGATCATTCTTTCCCACTGGAAGCCTTTTGGACCACCAAAAGTCTGGATTACTCAACAACTAAGTGAGGATAAATATCCCTCATTTTTCCGATCTCTATCCATCTTGATTTGCTTGGATGTACCCCTCCAATACAAACTCGAAGATACTCTGCATCACCCCGTTGTGAAGTCCTAATTATTTTGTCAAGGATAACATCTTTCTATAGCTCATATAAATACTCAGGAGAAAAATCATCAACTTTCATAACCTAAACACCTTCATCTTTATCCATAATCATAGGAGGCTCATAAAGTTTCAAATTTTCAACATTCACCACTAAATAAATTTTCACATAATATGGAAAATCTAAATTGAAAGCATTGGTACCAATCTTCTCCAAAATCTCAAATGGACCATACCGGCTTGGTTTGATATTTTTACCTTCGCACTTAATTTTGTCTTTGTTGATATGTAACCATACTTGATCACCAACTTGGAACTGATGATCAACTTGATGCATGTCATACCTCTCCTTGTACTTGGCTTGTCTCTTCTCTAATTGTTCATGTACTTATTGATGTACCTGTTGGACCCTATGAATGAACCTATTAAATTTCTCGAAATCATCTTGTCCATCCACTTTGCCTGCTTCCCTGAAAGAAAAATGCATAGGTGATTTAGGCAAGTATCCCAAACATGTCTCAAAAGGAGATCTCTAAATAGAAGAATGCATGGCACGATTATGTTGGATTACTGAGAGGGGGGGTGAATCAGTAATAACGTAATTATAATCCATTTTCTTCAAATGTTATATCAATGTAGAATTATTATCCAATAATGAGCAGTGATAAATAAACAATCACACACATACACAGTACACCATGTTTTACGTGGAAACCCAAATCGGGAGAAAACCACGGAATGTTTTTTCTTATATGTCTTGAAGAATTACATTCATTGGAAGCACCAACTTCCTTTGTTTTCCAGCTACAACTGGAAGGAGGCTCCAACCCCCTAGTTTCTCAAGCTACAACTTGAGGGAAGCTCCAACTCCCCAAATCTCTGGCTACAACTAGAAGGAGGCTACAACCCCCAATGTTCTCCGGCTACAATCGGAAGGTGGCT
>JASDQU010735571.1:0-21659 GCA_032191745.1 Picea mariana | reverse complement strand
CATACTTCTGGGGTGTAAATACTTCATGGGGTATAAACACGGCTAAAAGTAAAAGACCTATAAATCAGGAAGATAATCAGGCTCCGCAACCAACAACTTCAGGGGATTTTTTCCCAAAGACTCCTTTACTATATTTGACTTTGTTTGCCTAAGAATCTGACATTGATCACTCATTTATGTTTCTCCCTTGAGTTTGAAAATTTTTCCTAGTTGTGATCCCATAGGGTTACCAGGATCCCTTGGTTCTTCTTACCTTTGAGTTTGTTTGATCTTCGTCTCGCAAAGCTTTCATATTGCTTGCATGTGTAGGATTGTTCATCAACTAGGGTTTGCAAAGGTTTCTTGGTATTGAGCCTTATTGTCTTCATTTGAAACATCTCGCTTTCTGGATGATTAGGACTCTTATGCTTACCACAACCCAACTTGATTTATGTTTCTTGCTGCTCATTGTTTGAGGATTTTTCATGAGTGTTTGTCTTCTTTCTCTTTTGCATCTTTGAGTCCTTGATTGAACAAGTTATCCCCTACTTGTTGTCTTTAAGTTCTCATCACTTTCAATGTGCTTTGTTTGATTGTTTTTTGCCTCGTACTTCTTTGTGTCAAACATAGATGTCTTTTCATTCCATTTGAAAAGTTAAGAAGCGAAAATTTTGCATGCCTCCTTGCATATATAATCAAACAAAGAAATTTTTCATTCATTAGGAAGTTTTTTTTAGTTCATGTTTGGAAAAATAGCTAGTTTTTCATGTCCATTTATGTTTTTGGAAATATTTGCTTAGTAGTTTGGCATCATCTTGATCCCAGGATTGAAAGTTGCATTGTTTTGAGCTATTTCTTGTGTTAAGAAGAATAGAACTCTTCGCCTTCCCGTACATAGAATTCATCGAAAAGAATGAACTGCATATCATTATTTTGCATTCTATTGGAGTCGAGTCTCTTATGCATCATCAATTTCATCTCAGTGAACACTTTGAGTTAAAATCCATTAAAATCAACCATGCGCTAATAAAATCAACTAGAACATTTTTTGGTTTTAGTAAACCAACAATAGCACAGGATTAGGGTCTTTGGACTAGGTAAATTGAGTAAATTGTCCAAGACTACTAAACAGACTATAGAGCACTAAAGAGAATTCAAATATAAATTTTGTGTAAGCATAGTCGGGAACCCCCTCTCACACAGGGGTTGAATAGGAGGTCGCATACGAGAGAGAAATGGATATTACCCCTCCAAATCTTAACCAATCATAGTGGATGGAGCTTATATTAGGGGGTTTTCTTGAGAAACCATTGGTTTCACTTGGTCTTAGTGTTTCATGAATTTTGAATCCATTTGGGGTCCTATGGAGTCTTACGAGTCCACTTGTATTTAGTTTTCTTGAAGAGCTTCAGAGTTTGATATCCTTCCCATACGTTTGGTCCCGACTATCGAATGTACCTTCCTGGAGGCTGACTAGGAGTTGGTAACCTTAGTGGCATTTCCTAGATACCTACAGAGGTGATTGTGGGGGGATTCCCACGGTACCTAGGGAAGACATCGTATCACACTCTCAGTACCCTTAGAGGGTGATCCCGTGAAAGTGAGGATTTCTTGCACCGAGAAGGGTTGTTACATGGAGGTCGGAGTAACTGCTTCTCACTTCTTCACTGACAGCTTGATATCTTGTCTTCGGAATATCCTTGAGTCTATTGTTGCTTGGTTGATTGTTTTTAGTTTTCATAGGAGTGTGTTTCTTTGAATTTTGTAGTCATCCTTAGGATCAGAGATTTCACAGTATACAAGGTATGGATCCTGTTCAGGAACCTCATCACTATCTTTCTTATGAAGGGATGATCACATATCACACTTCTGAAACTGGGAGCATTTCTCCTAGAAGTAGCCAACATGTTGATGAACCAGTCACAACCTTCGTAGAAATCCTTGAATCCTACATGAATCCTCTTTTTAATGATCCACTCATTGATCCACCATCTACGAGATATTATGATGCCTATTCTTCTTACTATTTACTACACGGTTCAACCACTACACAATATTTTGGTGCAAACCCACTATATTTTGGTTTTCTTGAAGGACTTGGGAACTCATATTTTTCCACATCTCCATTAGTTTATATTGTTGGTGCTTCATCTTTACCGATAATATAATTGACCCAGGTAACCCCGACTCAACCACTTGCGCATACATCTCCTTTCACACATGGTTCAGGTAATATTCATGCTTCATTATTTCCGCACATGCACACACCAAGTTCCTTACGTGGTCGTTCCATCATTCAAATGGTCAACAGTCAATTCATTCACACAACCACGGTTGCACAAGTTACTCAACCTCCATCTCATACATCGTAGATTAGTACACCCTATGTTGGAGGTCAATCTTCAATGGGAGTCCAACCTTCAATTGGGGGGTAACCTTCAATTGCATGGAAATTTTTTATTGGGGGGTAACCTACATGGTTACAACATCAAAAATCTTGGGGGAAAGCCACTCCTGCAAGTCCTTCTATCCCTAGTACCACTGGTATGTATCCTGCACATCCATATCTAGAAGTTTCAAATCCTTTGTGGGCTCAAACCAATCCGGTGGGCATTCCTACGCAAGGAAAGTTTCCCTATCAATCTGTAAACCCCACGATTTAAACGCAATGGTCCCTTCAATCACCATATATGGGAGGTCCATCGGGCCAGCCAAATCACATGGGTGGACCATCAGGTCAACCTTAGTATGTAGGAGGTCCATTTTTTCAGTCACAGTACATGGGTGGACAACTAGGATAACCACCTTACATGGGTGGACAACCCAAGAAGCCACCGTATATGGGAGGACCATCTAGTTTTCCATCTCGCCACAACTAGGATATGGTCCTACTGGTTATCCTACACAATATGGTTATCACTAGTATAAAAAACCTAAATTCCAACTATCGTTCTTGGCTACATTAGATCTACGAAATCTGTCGCATTTAGCTTACGATCCCATCCTTCATGCCCCGTTTTGGCCCACTATCCCTACCAAATTATCGTCTGACATCCCGAAATTCAACAGCAGACTTGGGGAAGATCCTAACAATCATGTTATGACTTTCCATTTATGGTGTTCTTCCAATTATTTGATGGACGATTCCATTCGTCTTAGAATTTTTCAGAGAACACTTACAGGTGCAGCAGAAAAATGGTACATTGAATTGTCGCATAACTCCCTTGTTGACTTTAATTCTCTCGTCATGGATTTCCTGGCGCATTTTCAGTTGCCTATACAGTACGAGACTGGTACAGATATTTTGACCTTGCTTTGGCAATCCTCTTACACCCACATGTTTGATCATATTCATGAGTGGAGGTAGCGGAGATGGTTGATTAAGGTTCCAATTCTGGACCAACTCCTCGCAGATTGGCTTACAAAGTCGATCTTGCCTCACATTGCCCATGATGTTACTATGGGAAACATTTTTACTGAGGAGTAGGCTATCAGCCATGTGCAGTATTTGGACTTGGTTTACTCCTAGTCTGACACACTTTATGACCTGATCCCCCATGCTCCTCATCTATCAACCAATCCATCAAGACCTGCTCTAGAACCTAGTCTCGTTCCAAGCACTAACACTACTTCTGCTCCTGCTCAAACCTATGAGGTCAATGCGGTCCAATCCACTTCATCTTCACAACCAGGAGATAAAAATAAAAACAAGGGTAAATCCAAGAAACCTTCTAACAAGCAGGATAATCCTAACACTGTTGATACTCAACTGATGAGGAAGCCTAAATCTCCTTGTATGATTTGTGAGGAAGACCAATACATGAAAGACTGCCCTCATTGTGAGTTTGTCGCTAAATATACGAAAGGTCCCTCCCAATCGGTTCAACAACAACATTTGGTTTCACAAAACCTTGCCCCTCTGCAAGGGGGCACCGCAGGTCATTTCCACCATGGGGATACTTCCATAAGCGCCTCTGAGGTGTACATGTTTAAGCTGATTAATGTCATGACTCGATAAAATAACTATGACACTCATCCAGGTGATTATCCAAAAGGAAAGTTTGTTAATCATCCCTCGAGTTCCAATCCTCCTCCACCTTCCAATCCTCTTCAGTTTGAGAAGCTAATTTTTGACACAACGTTGCGCCCGCTTAAGAGCATAATACTAAAAGTGACATTTAATCTTAATGCCCACACTGCCCAAACTACAACATCATTGAATATTTGGCACAAGTTCCTTGTGCTATGTCAGCCCTCGAAGTTGTACAACACTGTCTAAGTAAATGTAGAACCCTGTTGTCAGCCATTGGAGCCATGGATCTCGAGGAGTCAAACCTAATTATGTTTAATCTGGATTATTTTAAGGAGATTCTCTCCCACCACTTAGATTTCCAAATTCAAGTTTTGTTTGGTGGAAAAAACATCCATCACACTATTTTAAATGAGGGAGCCTCCACCTATGTCATGTCTTTGCCTTGTTGGAGAGTGCTTGGTTCTCCTACACTTACCAAGTCCCCTACCAGCCTGAAAGTTTTTTATGGACATGGTTTCCAACCTCATGAACACTTGCAATGTTTCATTATGACGTTGAAGGGTAGGACCGTTTCGGTTGATATCGAAGTGGCTGATGCGCCTCTGGATTACAATTTGTTACTTTGTCATAGTTGGTTCTATGCGATGATTGTTGTCGCATCTTTGGTATTTCATATCTTACTTACGATTTCCCCATCAAGGAAAAATTATCATTGTTGACCAACTTGAGTATACAACTACATATCTCCATAGTTCTGCAACGAATAATGTCCCCTCTGTAGTGAGTATAGGAGTAGGTCTCCTTAAGGATTCCTCACTCATGGGGGTTTCTCCTTTTCCCGCTCCTACCATCGCACAGGTTGCCACGTTAAATATGATTTTGACTTAGGTGCGACAATCCTTAGAATTATCTGCTCCTTTGGTAGTACCTAGTCTCAACAATCATAGTTATTTTCTTGTGTCAAGCTCATTAAACAATGAAACGGATGCTTACGATCATATATTTCATCATCTATGTAAAGTTTGTCAAAAAATAAAACAGACCAAGTCTCACTGTGTATTGAATACTTGAACCTTCTTTTCCTCCATCTAGTGAGAATATTCATATTAGTAACCAGGCGCCTAAAGGAGGAAAGAAGAAGAACAATCATCGGAGGAAACGATGCATGGGGGACAGGTCTCCAGCCTCTGGACATCATGCTGGAGAAAAGACACTAGCTTCTACCAAAAAAATTGGGGGCAAAACACCTCTAGAGAGACATGTTGCTAAGAGTGATCCTCGTTCGAAAGTCGTTCCCATCATAATGTAGTAGTTTTTCTAGAACGAGCTTAGTCTTTGTTATTTCTTGTGCTCATAAATACATGAGAATAGGTTGCCGAGCTTAGTCTTTTTTCTTTCTCGTGCTCATTAAAACATGAGAATATTTTACCGAGTATACTTTTATCTCTTTTTCATACTCGTAAAAGATATACGAAAAAGGAACTCTTTGGAATTGCCTTTAAGATCTTTTCAGACTCCCTAAAAATGAAAAGATTGTCGAGTGATCTTACTTCCTTTCACACTCATTAAAAGGTTTGAAAGGGTGTCTTTCGAGTGGTAATTTATCTCTTTTTTGGCCTCACGAGACTAATTACAAAAAAGGAACACTCTAATAAAGCATGATTAGAAGAGTTCTCCCATGTATTGTTTTGTACTTTTTCAGGCTTGGGAGACTAAATTTACGAAAGAGTCATCCATGGAGTCATATTTAAGTTCTTTTCAAACTCTATTAACGTGAAAAAACACCGATTTTACCTTCGGTGGGCTCATAAAACTATGCATTGAAGGACCTATGTGAGTCCAATCTCCAGAACCCATATGGGACCGAACCCCTCCTTCCTCAGGTTCGTTAAACATATGTCAAGAGACTCATCTAAAGGATGAGTTATACTGAACATCTGTTGTCCTTCTCAATCTTATTAAAAAAGAAAGAGGTACTCATCTATCTGGATCGGCGAAAAATTAAAGGAAGTGGGTCAAGTTTTTTTTAGAATCCTTTATGGAAGTTGTTGTCACCCTTGAACATGGCACATGTTTGCATCTTGTCTTACAGTTAGGTAATTTGTTTGTCTTTGATTCATACCCATTCTATGTGTCATCATAATTTTTCATCCATTCAAAGAGTGCTCTTATTTTCGTCACATTATGTTCTTGGTACTCGTCAAGTCAATGCTACCAAGTCAATTTTCGTGCCTTATCATGTTCAAGGGAAGTTTCATTTCAAACCATTCATCTGCAGTATTACCAGTTTCCATTTCCTATGTTGGTCCATACTCATTCAATCCAACATCTCACTTCACTTTCATGTTTTATTTTTGTCTCGATGATGGGGGATACATCATGGCCATCCTTTGATGATTCTATTTATGTCGACTTCAACACCTTATCCATGAATTAGACTTAGAAACCAGTTATTACCTTGGGACCTGCATGCCTCAATGGTAGGCCACCTCGCTTCCGACAATAGGTTTACATCATTGACCTTTGATCGGATGATTCCACGAGTGTTCGACCTCAACTCATTTATTCACATTCGTTAGAATGTACAAGGGTACCTTGGGAGTCATTGTCGTCATTGGTGATTTCCCTCACACTTGTTAACACTACACATCAATGATCGGTAATCAAGTGGTTTCTACCATGTTCGACATCAAATCATTTATTCACATGGCTAGATTCGTACCACATCGGGATCGGGACCAAGACCATGGGTTGGGCATTCACTTTGTTATATTCTTTTCCCAGGCTGCGATGGAGATCATTTGAGCATGTAAAATATTTCAGTACAGTCACTATGTTAGTAATCTTACTAATATATATATATATATATATATTGTCACATATATCCACATTTTATTGATCTATGGCTATGTTTTGTCATCTCGTAGCTCCACTCCATATTTTTCGTGGCTGAGATCAATTCATTTCATGGAGGTATGGATCCACATTATATCTATGGTGGCCATGTCCTTAGTCAATATTCTCATGGATCCGTGGTGTATTGGTCGGCAGTCATGCTTTGAGTCATATCGCATTCTAAGCATAGGTATTCCTACCTCGGAAAAGGAACATATATTAATACTATTTAATGATTGTTTGTAGCTTCTGCCTGGTTCTCCCACTCCAACACCCTTGCATTGAAGAATTTGTAAAGTGTTTCAGCCATCAGTTTCTCTTCTGACCTCACTTTAGTGGGGATCTGTTACACATCAAAATGTCACATTTTTTTTTCACACCCTAAGTGTCGCAAGTGTCACAAAGTGTTGCAAAATGACATATGCACCTCGGTAAGTGTCACATTCATTGTCGCAAGTGTCCTATGCACCTTCCCAAGTGTCACATTCACTTTGTGAGGTGTCTCCACCCCTTGAAACCATTAAAAAAGTTGTTCATGACCCCTAAGTCATATAGCAGGAAGAAAACCATCATTTCTAGGTCAAAGCACACTTTTCCCTTGGAAAATTCAACCCATTTTTTAGCATTTAAGAAGGGTGGCACACCCCTGTCCATACTGAGGGTAGTCCCATGGTGCCCCCTATGCCACTATAGGGGAGCACCACTGCTAAGGTGGCACCCTATCTCTTACTGGGGGAAGTTTCGACCTTGTTGAGAGAAAGGGGTGATCTCCTCCACCTTATTCTATGGGCTAGCTCTTTGAGATAGGATTGGTTATGTTTGACCCTCATGCTTAGGATTCAGTTTAGGATATGATCCAAAACTCAAGTATCCATATCCTCAACCATATCCATCATTTTCTAATGGTTGTTGTGCCTCTCAATCCTATATATTGAGGGCTTTCCAAGGTGAAAGGGGGAAGCTTTCAGGTATCAAATCTCTGATCTTGGTAGATTTGTGCAAGAATTGGATGAGAAGAGCTTGGATAAGTGTTGCATCATCATCCATGGTTTGTAATTATTCTCTTTAGGTTCTATAATTAATATATGTGGCCTATTTCCTTCAATCTTATGTATTCTTGCATGTTCTTGTCTACTGCTCCTTCAATCTTCCAAAACTTCATAAGACCATATCTTCCTCATACGACGTCTGTTTGAGCCCATTCAAGTTGCATTGGAAATATATCATCGAGCTCTACGCAATGGATTCATTTTCATTAGCATTGGAAGCTATCAATTTTTTAGCATTCTTAGATCCACCTGGATCAATTATGGACAAGTATGTTGGATAACTTCTATCTGAATGTGCTTGTCATAATGTGTTTATCTATCCTAGTGATGATCAAGGAGATGTGATGGTGTTATTTCCATTTTTCATCACGAAAGAGGAAATCCAACAAGGCATCATTGAATGGCCCGCACATCTCCAACCAGTCCTAGCTAAAGAAATAGACACTCTAGAAATGCACACTAAGTGAAATTAGGACCATAAGCGAGTTGAGGTTGTGCGGATCCAGGTGCAACGCATAGTCCCCAAGGGGGGGATCCAAAGATGATACTTTAGTCAAGCATCCTTGGAACCCTCGCCCCGCACAACATCAAACATAGTCCACCCGAATCGGTGCAAAACAATAGCGAACTAGTCCAACTATCTGTAATACCAATACCTCAACGCAACAAGGTTTCATTTAAATGGAATTAGGCATCGACACAATAATAGATGCATTAAAAAGACAATTGTTGCTACAGAAAAAAAAAATCCACATAGAATTTATTCATAACATCGACCATCTATGTTGGCAACTCAACACCATTGCATCATCTTCCGACAATTTACCGTGGCCACCAACCCCTGTGATCAGTTCCAACACTCCTACATGGGTTCTTAGATTTAACCTGTCAAGACCTCTTCCAGTAGACATCAATAATGGTGGTATTCCATTGGCAACAATTCCAACTCCAATCGTGCAAGAATTTTTTACCACCTATAAGGTACCAGATCTATTATAATAGCCGAAAACAAAAATATTGCAGAGAATAACAACGGAACAATGCAATAGATGAAACCACCACACCAGAATAATACATTTATTGATAGGAAACAATTTTCACTTGCCTCTTCGAGGGGGAAACCTCTAGCATAGCAATGCTCTATTACAATAATTTTGAAGATAAAACTTCTCATACCCTCTACTCCTATTTATACTAAAGCTATCTATCCAAAAGAACAATCTAATGGAAGATCCTTCTAGAAGCGAAAGCTTCTATTAAGTCTTATTACATTTGACTTATTATTCCTTATTGCTAGGCCTTATTAATGTTGGCCTTTAATACATGGAAATATATTATTCTACCTACATGAGGAGTTAGGGAGGTTAGGTCCCTATCATGCCCTCCCCCTTAAAAACAACCTTGTCTTCAAGGCTTGAGATGAGGAAATAGCTTCAAAATGGTAGTTGGATCCCAAGTGGCATTTGTTGGAGTTGTATATTTCCACTGGACTAATACTTCATTGATGGTGCGTTGATGAAGACAACGCTCACGCTGGTCCAAAACTTATTTTGTCTACAACCAGATGGAGCCTTCTTAATCCAACTCAAGAAGGTTGGTTTGAGTTTGGCACTTAGTTCCAATCACCTTCTTTAAGCAGGAGATGTGAAAAACATGATGGATCTTAGAATGATTGTGCAAAGCTAACTAATAGGCCACCTATCCCATGCGCTTGAGAATTGTACAAGGACCATAAAATCCAGGCGCCAGTTTCTAACAATGGTCGGCCTTGAGTAAAGTTTGTTTATAAGGTTGCAATCAAAGAAACACTTGGTCTCCTTCAACAAATTGGCATTTGAAGCGACCTTGATCTACTTGTTTCTTCATGTGATTATGAGCCATGACCAAATTATCTTTCAGGGTACGGAGAATAGCCTCTCAAACTGTAATTATTTGGTCAATCGCCTAGACCTTCGAGACCCCTGGCATGTAGGAGAGAATTGATGGTGTATTTTGTCCATATAATGCTTCAAAAGGAGTCATGCGAGTAGTTGTATGGTAAGAAGTGTTGTACCATCGTTTAGCCAATGGTAACCATTGAGCCCATTTATTTTTCCTTTCAGATGCAAAACACCTCAAATATGTTTCCAAACACTTGTTGATAACTTCAATTTCATGATAGGTTGTGCTAAGATGCAAATGGGTGCCCTGTAGCCTGAATAGTTCTTGCCAAAAATTGTTGGTTAAGGTGGGATCTCGATCAGAAACAATAGAATGAGGCCTGCCATGAAGCTTGAAGACATAATCCATGAAAAGTTGATCCACAGTGGAGGCAGTAAATGGGTGTTGAAGAGAACAGAAATGAGCATACTTGGAAAGACGATCAAAGACCACCATGATGAATGACTTCTTACCCGATTTAGGTAATCCCACAATAAATCCATATAGATATCCCTCCAAATAGCAGGTGGAATTGGAAGCGGTTGTAGTGTGCTAGGAGCTTTGACTCTTTCACCCTTGTTGCATTTGAAAACATCACATTCTGCCACAAAAGTGCAAACAACATGTTTCATACCATCCCAGAAAAAAGAATGTTTGACTCGATCGTAGGTTTTGGTAAACCCCAAGTGCCCAATTGTGGGTGTAGCATGAATCTTAGAAAGCACCATGGATTTAAGTTGTGACTGTTTACTTAAATACAAATGGCCTTTGTAGTGAAGCTCATCATTGTGCCAAGAGTACCCTGGGGAAAATGGAGAATCGGCTTGCAATTGTTGGATCAGATGTAAAATTTTGGGATCTTGTATCCATTCCTGGCGAACAGCTTGGATTCAATTTGGTACAATGAAGGAGAGGGAAAAAGGGACCCTTCCTCTTCATATTTTCTTGAAAGAGCGTCAACAACCACATTTTCTTTGACTTTCTTGTAAATGATCTCATAATCATATCCAAAGAGCTTAGTCACCCATTTTTGTTGCTCCGGGGAGGAAGGGCATTGCTCCAAAAAATACTTGAGGCTTTGATGATTTGTCTTAATTTGGAAGTGTTTCCCCAATAGATAAGGGTGCCAGAGATCTACTTTTCAGAATAGTCGATATTTTCTTTTCATATATTGATTGGTCCAAATGTCGCTCTGAACGTTGTTTGTTGGTAAAGGCCAAAGGTCAGCCATCTTGCAAAAGGACTACTCCAATTCCTCTCTTGGAAGTATCACATTCCAGAAAAAAGGTCTCTGTGATATCAGGAAGGGCCAAGACCGGAGTGGTGCACATAATCTCCTTCAAGGATTAAAAGGCTTGATCAGCTATGAGAGTCCAAGTGAAAGAATTATTTTTAAGGAGAGCAGTGAGAGCGACACAATCTTTCCATAATTATTAACAAACGTGTGATAATATCCTGTTAAACCAAGAAAACCATGCAAGATTTTGAGAGTCTTAGGGTGAGGCCAATCTTGCATAGCTTCAATCTTCTTAGGATCCACCCTGACACCTACCTTGCCAACAATATGACCCAAGTACTTGACTTTTGAGGCTCCAAAATAACATTTAGATTGTTTGAGGAAAAGTTGGTGTTGAGAGAGTAGATGTGGAACTTGATCCACGTGAGCAAGATGAGTTGTCCAGGTTTTACTATAGATGAGAATATCATCAAATAAAACTAAGACAACATCATGAAGAAAAGGATGGAAGACATGATTCATGAGGCTTTGGAAAGTGGAGGTAGCATTAAAAAATCCAAATGGAATTACCAAAAACTCATAGTCACCCTCATGAGTTCGAAATCAAGTCTTAGGAATGTCTGCCTCTTTCATACGTATCTAGTGGTAGCTAGAACGAATATCAAGTTTAGTAAAGAGTTGGGAACCACTCAATTCATCCAAGAGACCATCAATGACATGAATGGGGAATTTATCTTTGATGGTGAGTTTGTTGAGGGCATGAAATCCATGACACATGTGCCAAGAGCCCTCTTTCTTAAGTACCATGACCATGAGATAAGAATAGGGGCTCTTACTAGGACAAATAACGCATGCGGTGAGCAATTCTTGAACAATTTTCTCAATTTCATTTTTTGGGGCAAAGGGATGATGATAGGGATGCAAATTGGGAGGAATATTGTCAGGGACAAGGGGAATGGAATGATCATGAACACCATGGGAAGGAGGAAGACCCTGGGGAGTGGAAAAACAACTTAATGTTTTGAGAGGAAGGATTGGAGGTCTGGCGGCACAGAGGGTGTCTCAATGGCATGAATGGAATGGAGTTGAATAATGTCAGAATGAAATTTTTTTAGGATATTTTCCATGCGATGGGAACTGATGATCTCAGAGGAACCTATTGTGATTCCTTGGAACTTACATTGTTGGCCCTCCTAGTTGAATTGCATGGTTAATTCCTTAAAATTCATGAGAATGCGATTAGAATCCTTATCCATTTGACACCCAACACAATGTCACAACCATTCATGTTGATAGCAAACATATGAGATTTCATGTGGTACTAACCAATTTGGAGACACACATTTTCACAACGCCCCCCACATTTCATGGACCCACCAATCACGATTTGAAAATTATTGACTGCATGGATATAGCAATTAGTTTCTTGGGCAATGTGACAATGAATAAAATTATGGGTTCTTCCATTGTCAACAAGGATGATGATCTTCTGATGCTTAATGTAACCAATTAGCTTGAGGGTTTGGGGAGTAGAGAATCTAGTGAGAGCATTCACGGAAATGATCAGTGCAACTTCGGGAGGGCCAGAAGGTGGGGTCATGTCAGTGGGTTCAGGTGACTTGGTCACAGGGGGAGCCTCGACATGTTCTTTAGAAACATCCTCAGATATGGCCATAAAAATATTTTGTTCCTTACACTTGTGCCCAGCAAAATATTTTCATCACAATTATAACAAAGGACCTTGAGTTGGCGTTCAACCATTTCTGCCCTGGTCAATTTCTGGATCTTTAGTGGAATGGAAGGAGGAGTGGGAGTGATTGGTTTAGGGAGATGAATAAAGGAGGGTTTTCTGGTTTGAGAAGAGACAACATGTTGTGCTTCTTTATCTCTTTTAGTAGCTTCCTCCCAACTCTAAGGTTGAGCCATGAGAACATGGGCACAGATCTCATCCTTGAGGCCACTGATAAAACATTCTGGGAAAAAAGCATCAGACATGCCCCTTTGTGTGGAAAGCCAATCGTTCAAAAGTAGTTATAAAGTCTTCCACTATTCCATATTGTTTCAAATTTTTCAAATGGCCTAAATGGTTGGTGTCAGTGTCAAAGCGTTCATAAATATCTGCAACAAATTGTGTCCAAGCCACATACCCTGGGCGGGAACTTTTTCTCCATTGCCAACATTCTTGATCTAGATGGAGAACACCATACCAGAGTTTGGCCAACTCATTTGTAATGTCGTACAAAGAGAAATAATGCTCCATTTGAGTTACCCAACCGGTGGGATCCGAGCCATCAATTTTTTTCACATCCACACACGGAAGGTGTAGGTCATGTTGAAAGTAATGGGGATGAAAATTTTGGGAATTGGAGGAAGTTTCACCTTCGGGGTGAAAAGGTGGGTCAGAGGAGGTAAGGTCTATAGAGATATTCAGCTTGGCATAGATCATGTCAGTGAAGGATGCAATTTGAGTAGAGAGGTCTTCTTTGATGGTTTCCATTTTTGCGTCTATGGAGGAATACATGTTTTTATTGATGGTGGCAATATTGGCACTGAGTTGTTGCACTTCCTGCTAGGTCTCTGCGAAAGTAGAGGACAAGGAATTGAAGCGGGCTTCCAAGTCTTGGCTACGGGTGTGGGCCATGATGAAGAGGGAAAATGGAAAGGGATGGATGGGACACACAGAAAATGGGTTATGGGTGAAGTGTATCACAACAAGGGGAATCCAATGGGGTAAGGCCCAAACATGGGTGTCAGAAGGGATTCGAGTCCATGGGGAAAAAAAATTCTTAAAAATGATAAGTATGACTGCGATCAGGGCGAAGAGAGGAATCCAATTGGATAGGGCTCAAATAATGGTGCCAGCAGGATCTAGGATCCGATCTGAAGAATACGGAAGTGTTGAAATGCCCAAATTCTTAACAGGAAGAAATGTGTAGTAATTTTGCAACTAGAATGCAGGAGGCACTGTTGCACGGCAATAGATATTGTATGTTCTGTTTAAGTTTTTGTCCCAAGGGTTACGGTATGTAGGGTTTCTACATACAAGGGTTTTCCTTGTTCTATAGCTCTCGGATATACGTGCGAGTCCAACAATAGTACTCGGCCCAATATCTCAGGGCACCAACTAAGGAGGCTAGACCATACCCTTATTCATACTACCCAATTACCCAGGTACTAGAGCGTATCTTCACGAGTGTTGTTCTTGGTGGCACTATAGCAGTCAGGCGGTCGATTGGTTTATCTACAAAGGGCTCCAAGATATTTAGGTCAATCTGTATATAGGTGTTGTCTGATGCACTACCACTCGAAGGGGTACCAACAGGGGTTAAAAGGGTGGCCAACAATGTGCGCTTAAGTACCACTTGTAGTTCCTGCATGTGTGCTTCCCCGACCGTGGATTTATGTGTTGAACGACAGATCTTTGTAGCTTTAAGATGTCGGAATACGTCTCTACCCTGAAAAAAACAAAACTAACCCACAATTTTCTACCAAGGAAAGTGATATGATACCACTTGTAAGGTACCATATATATTATAATAGTCGAAAATAGAAATATTGTAGAGAAAAATAGTGGAACAACACAATAGATGAAACCACCACACCAGAATAATACCTTTATTGATAGGAAACAATGTTCACTTGCCTCTTCGAGGGAGCACCCTCCAACAGAGCAACACTCTATTACAATAATTCTCGAGATAAAACTTATCATACCCTCTACTCCTATTTATACTAAATCTATCTATCCAAAAGAACAATCTAGAGGAATATCCTTCTATAAGTGGAAGCCTCTATTAGGTCTTCTTATATTTGACTTATTCTTCCTTATTGCTAGGCCTTATTAATATTGGCCTTTATTACATGGAAATATATTATTCTACCTATGTGAGGGGTTAGGGAGGTTAGGTTCCTAACACCACCTTACCCTCTGAGTTGGGTGAGAAACACCACATATTGGGCCAAGCTCATGCACAATTACAAATCCAACACCAAGTGGACACTGTCGCGCATAATCAGACACACAAGCATTATAAAAATGAGATTCAAGATCACTAAGCATTGCAAAAGAAGTATGAAACAGAAGTTGTGGTACACGCAACCACCAGGCTTAATACACTAGAATAAGTACAACATTCACCAACCTTCTCGGGGATGTGGACAACCTATATGCATAGATTCCAACTACTTCAATACAAGGGAACGATATCCCCCCTCAGTTTTAAGCTCTCAGCCGTAAATTCTCGCCTGTAGAATCTGGATTCAAAGATCACAACTCTTCTTCCACCACTCCACCAAACAAGTCCAGCAGCAACTCAGTTCCAACAAATGATTAAGTTGGCCCAAGCAACTATCCAGGATGGCCAACATAGGTTGGAGGCATTTTCAAGTGTGGTCGACTGCAACGTCACCTTATGGACTCATCTCCAAAATATACCAGAGGTCTTTACCATTGAATATCAAGTCCGTGTAGCGAAGGTTGAGGTCTCACAACAAAAGAGAGACCTAGCTTCTTTACTTCCCGGGGAGTGTGCCGCTACGATGCTATAAATTGCAGTGAAGACAAAAAAATATCATTGTGTCCAAAGATGAGCAACAGAGTATATCAGAAATCATAATTTATGCCTTGATATTGTTAACTCGTCTCTCAGACGTGTGGGCTACTGTCAACCCTCTAATTGAGAAAATTAACACAGCGGACCTAAAAACTCCTTAAGTCACAACAGTTGATGTTGATGCAGCAGTTCAGATTACCCAGGATCTTCAGGGCCACCTCGATGAGCTCGAGCGTCATTTCAAAGAATTTGTGCATGAACTCAAGAACACAGTTTCTTCCATTACGACAGTCATTCCATGAGACAGTTGGATCGAGGATGATCCAAGTAATAGTGGTGGGGGCCTGTTGGCACCCAAAGTTTTGGGTTAATATCGTGTGTGTATGCAAATGAATTTGTGCGCACCCATTCTAGTTTTATGCATGACCCAATCAATCCATGAGGATTGACAAGAAGCACACGTCGGATCAAGTTTTGTTAATGCGCACTAAAGTCTAGTTCTGCCAATGTGCACTGAAAATCGATAAGACGCACACCAGAATCAAGAAAGGAATCATCAGGATATCTCCCTAAATGATTACTGTTAGCAGCACAAGGGAACATGGGGAAGACAAAATATGATCTGGCAAGGCAGTTAAGATTGCCCCAATTCCATAAAGGATATGTGGAATGTAGGCGGGTGACAGAAGCATGCAAGACTATTAGCCAGTAGAGTGAGTGGAGTAGGATTAAAAGAGACGAAACTCCATAGCCAAGAAGGATATTAAAGGAAGCAAGGATTACAAAGAAAGGGTTGTTGAGTTTATTCACTGGGTCATTGTTGTTTTCTATTATTGAAGAGCTCGCTCTAAGCCTCTATAGTATTGTAATGTTGCAATGCTTATGATTATAAATCTAAGTCTATCATATGTCTAAGGTCTGAAAAGATGTGCATGGCGCAATGTATTGTAAATCTAGGGAATTGTCTAAAGAGGATATGAGACTTTGTTGTTGTCAAGTATGCTTTTATTAATGTATGCATGTGCCCAATGGAATGAGGAGAATAATAAAGCTCCAGTGATTCTAATCTATCATGTGTTACTCATGTGGTATTTGGATATGTGTGTGTATTGTTTTTTCATATTAATAATAGTAATTTGTCAGCTATGGAATGTCTGAATGTCCTAGATGGATCTCTGAGTGTGTATCCCTTCATCCCCGACACAAGACCAGATGGTCTTTGTGATCCTCATAGCGCCTTGGGTGAGAATTTCTTTATCCTTGGCTGAAGATTGATATGTCGATGCTTTGGGGTTTTTTTTGGTCAACTCTAGATGAACCATAGGTCTTAACTCGCGTTAAAAAGGACGTGTGCAAGCGTGAAATGGCCCAACAATGACCAATCGGTCGGTTACAAAACAATTACTAATCATGATGACTATATATGCATGTGTGATCTATTACAAGTCTTTACAAAGTACAAGATTCGATGTGCACACTACAAAATGCTTGGCATAGGCGCAATAAAGACTATTTGGTGTGCGTTGAATATTGGTACGTTTGGTACAAAACTTGTGGCACGTCTAGGGTCTTGCCAAAACCTTGGTGCCAACAATTATCCTTTACATTGACAATGTTTGGGAAGTAGCTTTAAAATATAATTATTGCTACAATAGTTGCTCGTGAATCATCTTTAAAAAGAGATTGAAAGTAATTGACCCCTTCAATTTCCCTCTCAGAGAAATTGTTTCCCAAGATCCATCATTCTATATTCTAAACAGGGTTTACGTTTTTCCTACAATTGGCATATTCATGGGAAAAAATAGTATTCTCATCTCCTACTTGAAGCCAACTTTCCATGTTTTTAATTCTCCATTCATTCTCTTTGTTTAGAAGAATTTGCCTCATTTTTTTCTCAAGATGGCCTATCTCGAATTTTTGGCTCTCTAACTAGAATCCAAAGCCATCCTTGTTGTAGCATGAGGCTAGAATTTCTTCTGCCTCCTTTAAAGTCCTATCATCCTTCTATTTTTTTCCCTTGACCATTTGATTGCTACATGCTTTACCCTTTTTATATTTTTATGAAATTGTATGAGAGTTGATTCATTTAATGAGTCACCAAAGGGTTTCCAAGTCTCTTTGATTTTAATCACAAAATCTTCTTCTTTTATCCTTTCAGATTTCATCTTGAATGGGATATGCGGTTTCCCTTGGGTAGGGGCCACCTATAGAAGCACAAGGTTGTGGTATGAATCCCCCCCATGGAAACCCATTGGAAAATACTAAGAGCTTCCTTTAGAAAATATTATAATATCAATAATCGATCCAACATCTTTGTTATTCTTCTCTCTCTTGTCCTCCTATTTCTCCATGTTAGGACTAATATTGTAGGTTCTATATCCAACAATTCTTCCCTTTCCAAATTGTTTATGAAGTATCCAAATAGATTATCTACCTGATCATTGGCCCTCAAACCTCTTATGCTCCTAGAGAGAAATTCAAATCCCCTATGACTACCACCAAGCCTTTTTGAATCCAATCACAATTGAAGAGCTTTTGTATTCTATCCTATTGGAGTAGGGCCCATATATATTCAAAGATGTATTTATTTTACAATGTTCAGAGAGAAAAGAGAAGTCCTCTGAAGTTAGAATAGGAAAAAAACATGTTTTCCACCCCATAACATTTCCCCTAGATCTTCATATAGCATCAATGAAACTAAAATCCTACCCCCTTAAAAGCTTGGATAAGTCTTGAACCACCTTCTCCTCATCTACCATAATATCTTGCAAGGAAATGATAGATGGATTGTGAACCTCGATTAACCTTTTAGAGGATAATTTCTTTGAGGAATTGGCTAGTCCTCTACAATTTAGAGTTGGGAAAATCATTTGGAAACATAATTGGGGGAATTTTCTCTAAGTGACCCAATCAATGATAGTTATATTCCACTTTTAACTTTAAAATTTGTTTTCTTTTAAGCCAGGGATATGAATGTTTTTTTTCCCTTATGTGCCTCTTTGGAGTCTTTCTCATCCAGAAACCCCATACCTCATGATATCTTTTGGATAAGTCTTGAACTACCTTCTCTCCATTTTCTATCAACTCTTGCTAAAAATAATAGATGGATTGTGAATCTCAATTAACCTTTTAGCAGGTAATTTCATTAAGGAATTGTCCATTCCTCTGCAATTTAGAGTTAGGAAAATCATTTGGAAACATCCTTGGGGAAATTTTCTCTGAGAGCCCCAATAAGTGATAGTTATCTTCCACTTTTAACTTCAAAATTTATTTGCTTTTGAGCCATGGATATGAATGATTTTTCACCCCTTTGAGCTACTTTGGAGTCCTTCTCTACCAGAAACCCCATACTGCCTACTCCCCTGGTCCTTGGTCTAAGGTTATATTTGGAAGCCTCAGAGGCTTAGGAATCAGTGTGAGTATCCACTCCAACTAACTTCTTGGGAGAATTTATAAAAATTCCTAGAGGGTGCTGAACCTTGTAACTTATTCTTCCTTTTTCTTATTTTGCACTTGTATTTTCCCTATTTTCCCTAAGTACGTTTCCCTTTCATTGATTTTCATTGCCATATATTTACCCCCATGACTTACACCCTTTCCATACTTAGCTTATTTTTCATTTTTGGGTTGGAAGATTTGTGGACTCGCAACATCTCACCTTTCTCTCTTGACCTCTTCCCAACACTTAGTCTATTTTTCATTTCATGGACTCGCGAACTCACATTTTCATTTCTTTGTATCTCTTGTCCTCACAAGTCCGTCCGACAAGCATCCATACTTAGTCATTCTTTCTATCAAGATGGGCTTGCATTCTCATTTGAAATTTCCCACTCTACCACACCGTCGTGACGTGTCCTGCCTCTTCACATTTCTAGAGTCAAATTAAATGCCAATTCTATGAACTCAAATGCTAAATTAAATTCTGAAAATGCCATTATTAATGATGTTTCTATCAAGGAAAATCTCATTTATTTTAGGTTATTGTTATCAATCAAAGATCTAACGTAAAAGATTAGTTTACTGTTTTGATCGGCGTCACAGAGATTTTTTCCAACCTATTGAAGTTGGCTGAAAGAAGACAACATTTCTGTGGGGATACCTTAAATCTAATTGCCAAAGAGGATCCCAATTATCACCAATTGAGGGCATATTGGTATTATTCAATGCTTCCAAACAGAAATAGTAACAAAGTCTGGACATCAGGAATAACTCTCAATGGTTGTGTCCCTGATGTTTTTGAATGCAAATATATCAAATATATCATCACCTGGTGCATTGACAAATTCATCTAGAATAGAAGAACCATTCCTCTACAAGTGGCTCTCATGTTTCATTGGCACCTTCAGTCTTCAAGAAAATGTTAAAGCTACTATAGCCGAACCTAACACACAAAGGAGAAGATGGCATAAATTTTCTTAGAGGGAAAAATAATGGAATCAAGCTCTTGCAAGAATATCTACAAAACCTTGTTGCGATGCCGAAAGACCTATCCATCATCCAGGTTATTTCTTTAAAGGATCCCTATCAAGAAATTGCTTGGTTGTTTACTAGAATTACGGGTCAGGATTTTGCAATAACTACTCCCTGGTTGGCCCTGTATATTTTATATTTTACAGTTCATGAGGATGTTGTTTTTTATTGGGAAAAGATCATATCGAATGAAATTTTTACACAATTGATGAATTTTAGAAGCGAGAAAAAGTTTTATATGGCATCGTATATGGTATTTTTTATCATGCATTGTCATGTTTTTAAAGGTCTGAATGTTGGAAAAAGGGTAAATCCAAAGATTGACCATGTGACTATGTGATATCAATCTCTCTGGAGGCATAAAGTTGTCCATTGTTTTTATGAAGTTTACAACGATTTTGTATCTGAATTTAAGAAATTACTTTTGGGGGAAGATACTTCCAAGATTTCATTGGAAGCATCAATCTTTTTGGATAAAAGGGAATTCTGGAGAAAATGGATAACTACAACATCACTAGGATTTTTTGTTCTCATGAAAATCCTATATACCCCCCCTATTATGTGCCTGGAAAATTATTTATAATAGAAGTGGTGAGGCAGTATAAGTTTTCATTTCATGCTTTCTATGAGAAACGGAAAAAACAATTCATTCCCCTGCCTTGGAAAGTGGTTGAAATTATCTTAAGAGAAATTCCCAAAATTGATGAATATGCCTCTTACTTTAACCAGTTTAATTTGAAATTTGTAGAAGAGATCAAAGGGTTTGACCCTAACAACCTTTTTATAATCATATGGTAGCATTTGGGCTCATCCCCACAACGATCAATATGTTCATATTTGGAGAAGAAGAGGGTGATAGTCATGACCCCCCTATTTAGGGTGTTAATAAAGATTTTGGCAACATAGAAACCTTTGTGAGTACTACCGAACGTCACAATCAAAGAGGGAAACGCTCAAATGAAAGAAATGATCAATCATCTGTTATTTCTCACAAAAGTCTTTTGCCTAACGTGAATCCTCAATCTACAACGACCCAACCAAGAAAAACCCCAAGTAGCAATTTTGGTGATGATGAAGAGAGGAATCCTCCTCAAGCAAGTCTAGAAAAACATCATAAATTACAAGTCAAAAGGAAAAGGGTCAATTCTCAATAAGAGGAAGAAAACAAAACGTACCTGAAGATGACATTTTGCTTGATAATATGGACTTGGATGTGGATATTTAAAATAACTGGTTTCCAGATGATGAAGAACATGCCTAGGAAAATGTACAGCCCACTGCATTATATGTTCAAGATGAAGTCTTCTATGATGAAGAAACATTTTTTGTGCAGAATGTTTTATTTGACAAAGATTAAAAGAAAATGGTTTTTGAAAGGACCTCAAAGAGTAAGAGAGGAGAATCATGGTCTACCATTGACACCCGAAACATGTTACCATCAAAATTGTCTTCAGATAGGAGACACATTGGACTTCTCAATAACTAATATGGAAGAAGAAAATGTTCGACTAAAGGAAAGAATC
>JASDQU010735570.1:208031-225088 GCA_032191745.1 Picea mariana | reverse complement strand
AGAATACAATATTCACCCTCATCCATAGCCGCAATACATTTCCCTCATAAAAGAGGGTTGCCTTCTAGGGGAAAAAACCCTAACATAATCTCTACCGTTAGATCTGCGACCTTATAATGAACGGTCCAGATTTACAATGAAATTACAATATACTTTTACAAGGCAATTTTTGCTTCGGGGGCTTTGCCCGCGAACCCCCGCCGGGGGCCCGCTTGCCCCCATACACCCCAACCGGGGGGATGGACCCCCCGGACCCCGCAGAGGGGGTACCCCCCCTCTGCACTCCTCCGCGTGGAAGAGTGTACATACTTCTGGGGTGTAAATACTTCATGGGGTATAGACACGGCTGAAAGCAAGGACCTTTGCATCAGGAAGATAATCAAGCTCCACAACCAAAATTAATGTTGATCCTTCTTGGCGTCATGCAAAGTATCTTTATGGGGGAGCACACAATATTGATTTGTGGTGTGCATGCAACTTCTTCAAAACCTTAGGTGTCAACATGCCCCCAACACTATTAGTTGGCTCCTCCTCGAGCCAACGATGTTGTTTACGGCTTAACAGAGGTGGTTGACGACATTTTTGTCAAGAGTTGTTGGATGAACTATTGAAAGTGAGTGTCAACATCGTCAAAAGTGTCATGTAGTCTTTGTGTGAGCTAGAAAACCTAGTTTGCATCAGTTGTTATAACCTTTGGAGACTGAAGGTTGATCTTTTCCATTTGTGTGAGCATTGGGGTTGTCATTGAGATTGTCGATACTAGTTGATTGTAATATGTCTAAGCTTTGTCATCCACGTCTAGTGTAATGCCAGGGAGGGTTTGTTGTTCAGTGTAGGTCGTTGTGATTTCCCACAGTTTGTTGGCAATCATTGTCATTGCTACATGTCGTTCACCTCAGGGTAAGGACGACAATTCTTTCTGATGTTGGGAAACCTATGCCTCTGTGGTTCAAATATGTTCATCAATGGCACAGACTTTTGGTGGATTTTCGAGGTGAGTCCAATGTGTGAACTGTATTTGATGAGTCCCACGAAGTCATTGACAAATGCTTGTCCCTTTTTGAATGCTTCCTCAACCACTGTTATATTATGTTGCAACTCCTAGCTTTCTGGAGCAGGCCGCTTGAGATTTCCTCGAAGCTTGATATTCTGTGTCTCCAAGAATTAGATGCACTCCTAGACTAGGAGAATCTTGCGAGGTGTAGGTATACCTGGAATATTTTCCTTTGTCCTGGGTAATGCATGTATACTTCATCTAGTGTGTTGATGACTTCTTTGTGAGCGTTGAGCGTCATTTTGTGTTGGGATTTACTCTCATTGTGGGCAGCCTCAACCTCTTGGCGAGTCTACATTTCCTATTGTTGTTTGGCTTGAGTGTCTTTGTGCGCAACGAGTTCTAGATCATGCTACTATTGTAGTCATTCATGCGACTAGCTAAGGGCTCGATGTTTATCTCCCAGATCTGTCATGATTATGGTCATATAAGTCTGCAGGTCCTTGGTAACATCGCGTGTACTTCATTGAGTGTGCTGATGAATTTTTTGTGGGCGTTGAGTGTCATTTTGTGTTGGGCTTTACTCTTAGTGTGGGCAGCCTCAACCTCTTGGTGAGCCTGCATTTCCCATTGATGTTTGTCTTGAGTGTCTTTGTGCACAATGAGTTCTAGATCATGCTACTATTGTATTTGTTTATGCGACTGGTTGATGTCCAGTGTCTTTCTCCCAACTCCGTCGTGATTGTGGTCATATAAGTATGTAGGTCATGTGTAAGCACCTGCACCATTTCGAGCTTGATATTGGCTGAGTGAAAAGAAATAACAACTAATGGATTGAACCGTAGTACTCTTCTTTGGCTATTGTCGTTGGCTTCATTTATCTATTGTGCCTTAGGAGAGTTATCCAGTGGCAACGCAATTGCCAATTTTCAACTAAGGTTGTCAAATTCAGTATTTACCTCTTTATATATGAGTTGTTATATCATCATCTGTCCCTTGAGCTCCTTGATGAGGCTCGAGATGGTTGCAACAGTTTGAGTTGCTTCCTTTTCCAGAGTGTTGGTATTCGACACTTTAATTTTTCTCATCCATCGTCTCTTGTTGCTAACTTGACTGGGAGCCACCCATAGGGAATTTCACCTTGTTGACCAATATCCTATTACATTCATTCATAAAGGGGGTTTTTAAATTGTGGAAATGGGGTCAATATATTGTAGGTATTGGGGGGGTGTGTGGTATGGGGGAATTTATTTGTATTGGGGTGTATAAAAAGTAGCATCTAGTAAAAGTAAGGGATATATAGTAAAAATACGGGCTTTTTAATTGGAAAGATGTATTGGGAGGGGGGTTCAAAAAAAAGGATTTTTGGATATGTTTTTCAGTATCTAGTGAAATTAGGGGTATTCTTTAACATCCCACGAATGCACGTGTTACATCATAGGTTCACTAAATAGATACCATGTGGAGCCATTATGTGTTGTGCGGATGATGTAGGAACTTCCTCTATGATGAGTGTAGGTTGGACTTCCGGTGGGGGAGTTGGTGTGTGTTCTTCATCCGAGTTGGAATCTAAGTTGATCTGAGCTAGATCTTGTGGACTTGAGGGTTGTTTTCTCTTAAGGTTCCTATCTTGGCCAACCTTCGACTCCACCTCAGCGTGCGTCCCATTACCAGTAGATCACTTTCCCTTTGCTTGTGATGTGCCTACCTAGTCTTTCTGTAGTGTTATTTTTCTTTTCCTTTTCTGATTCCTCTTTGACCATGTTTCAAGTTGCTCTTGCTCATCCTCGGGGGTAGGTTTAAGAGTATTTTCCCATTCTACGACACCCTGTTGAATGTCTTCATCCATGATACAAAATGGGAGAATGGCGGTTGTGGCTTGTTGGTATGAAAGTGGATAAATAAAAACATTATGGAAATTACATTCGAATTGGTGGTAGGCTTCGTACATGTCCATGATACTTTTCAAAATGCGCAACATTGAATTAGATGCTTTGATAAGCTGTATCTACCACTTATGGAATGACTTATGATGGGCGGCTTCGACCTCTTGTTCCTTAGTGTACTGTAGTGTGAGAAATTTGGGTGCAACAAAAAGCGGTATGCCAGTTACCTCATCCTCATGGCCTAGGGGGGGGCCTCCACAAAATCATGACAATTAGTAATAACACCCGCCAACAATGAAATTATTTGTCCAAGTCTTGGGCCTCCAAACAATCATCAATAAATTCATTTAACAGATACATGGCCCACACCATCTAGAATCCCATGGCACGTCGCTCGGTATCAACGACGAATCTAATTAGACATCCATCTATGTGGAATTTGTGTAGTATCTTGCAAGCAAGTAACTGTTGAGCAAAGTTGACTCTCTGGTCATTGATCTCCACAATCACTACCCCACGGGACCCTTTATGCGTACCATACTTTGTGTAAATTTCGTCTTGGGCCCTTCCTTAGCCTTAAGCACTTTCGTTGGGTCTTCGCCCCTTATTGGTAGACCTGGAACTCGATACATGGTGTCTTCATCAACTAGGTACTTCTAATCAAGCCAAAGAAAACCACCATGTAGTTGGGTAAGTAAGAATTGAATGCATACCTAAACAGATGGGCCTGAACCAAAATGTTGGAAATCTACCAGAGTTAGTACACCTAATTGCCAAAGGGGCTTGACCCATTATTGGATGATCACCTTCTATTTCTTGCCCCCTGAATTATCTCTAGATATCAGTTGAATTGTTACTCAAAGAATTGGGTCGGATCTCAAACATTGTAGTCGGCGTACTGCAACAAAGGAACTTTCCCTAACTGATGCCTCGAGAAGCTTACATTGGAAGGTATGATAAGGTTAGGAACCCATTGCTCCTTGGAGGTATTAGCTTTTTGTCTTACATGAGGCCTATTAGGCGATGTAATTCTCATCTATGACTAGGAAACACCTATGTATTCTTTGAACTCTTTGTTGGGACAACTAGGGTGGCTGACACTACGACTTAATTCTCCTGAACTATTAGAACTATGCTACTTGAGTATTTCCCCCTCGACTTTTCACTTTTCTCTTGTCTTATTGGGCAGAAATGGTGATGGAGCTTTAAATATATAAAGGGTAGCATACCCCCTGACAATGTTGGCTTCCAAGTCATTATAAAATCCGTTTATGATTAATCTGCCCTGTTATAATTATCACATGCCACAAGTACCTTCTTTCCATAATTGTTTGCTTTTCCCTAGGTCATCGTCATCTTCCCTGTGGCTAATAAATCACTTTCTCATCATTGTATCCTCTTACGTCTTTTCAATCAGTTTTTAAGGGCCATTGTTATGTTCTTTTGGTTTTGATATGGCATTTAAACCTTAATCTTTTCCAAAATATGCAAAATCCTAATTGGGTACAACCAATCATGTCCCACCTTATTACATTGAGTTGTCTATGCTGCATATTTATTACTTTGATGATGACTACTCTACCTATGCCCCAAGTCTGATCCTATTGGGGTGTAACACATGTCTACTGCGCACCCCTGCTCCATTCTAGGTATGTCATCTCGTCACATCCAACCCTTGCAGACCGAGATGCTTCTTCACTTTAGTCCTATCCCTCAGCTCTTGTCATGGAGGGTCATTGGTTATTATGGTTGGGACCATGTTAGTTTTTCAACCACCCAACCCGTGGTTTGGTTTGAACTCTAGCATGTGTCACCCACATACTGGAATAATCCTAATCAAAGGTACTTGATTGTTGGGGCTACTTTTTGACACGGTACGTTTGTAAATATGATGGATCCCTTGTATACTCAAACTTTTCTTAGCTAGCTAATGACTTCATAGGAACACACGTGTTCTTGGGGATTTACCATAGGCCAAAACCTTCCTTGATTGACTTCACCACCTTTTCTCAATATCGTAGATATTCCCGATGCGTTATCCACCATTGCACATGTATTCCTTCTAGTACTATATCAAGGGAATGCATTATGTGGTTCATGCGAATATTCTACATTTGTGCAAGGAATGCATCCATTGAGTCTATTTTGTCAAACTTTTGTAGTTTATAGGGTCTTATTCCATTCTCGTGCACCATTTTGGTGACTCACACACATCTTTTGGTATAACTTCATATAGCTTACTATGCCATCTCTCCATAACATCCTCTAAATATGTGTCATAGGAGCATACACATCTCTAGCTCAGCTCACCATCAGTTGTGGGATTGACATAATCTTCCCCGAGCCCTGTAATATTATAGATGTTCTCAATGATGGAAATTTGTGCATCCTCATTCAAAGGCTCATTATACTTGTTGCCTTCATTTGGATCCAACGGTGCAATGACACATAAGGTATCTATTTCAAAAGAAAATTTTCATTTCTTGAAATTAAAAACCGCATTATTGTCAAATTTTAGTCAATGCCAAGTAGAGTGGGGTAGGAATCTGATTCATCCATGATCTCAATCACCTCAAAGCCTTCTTTGGTCTTCACCCCTTCAATGTTCACCTCTACTTGCTCCAGCTGACCAACCAGATAGATTCAATATTGGTTAGCCAACCTGAGTTGAATGGGAGACCACACCAAGTTTGGATTACCCATTAAATCCCAATATTTCTTTGGCAACATGTTCACATCAGATCCTAGGTCTAACATGACACCATCCATATCATAGATTCTAAGTCCAACCATCATCTTGAACTCTCTTCATTTGCGCTTTTACTTGCGCACCTGACGCACATCCCATTCTGACAGCAGGGCAGATATAACTATGGTGTTTCTTCTTCCCCCATACATCTTGCCAACATATGGGTTTACTTCTTTGCAGCCTCGGGGTGACTTAACATTTTCAAGCAACAATGCAAGAAGTTACTTATTTGGTCCTCTAATTTCTCCTTGCGACAAGTGTCGTGTTTCATTTCTCCTCACACTATGCGTGGTAGCTCTTCGACATGCATTCCTCTATTACCTTTTTTCAGCCCGATGCACCTCTTGATGTCTATGGGCTTCTTCCAGTGACCTTTGTGTCACACATTGTATCTCCTCATGCACACAAGCTTCCTCCAATGATTTTTGTGTTGTGCAGTGTAATTCTTCACGGATGTAGGCCTCCTATAATGATCTTTGTGTCATGCATTGTAATTATTTTCATGCTATGTCCTCCTTTAGGGCCCTTCGTGCATCACACAAGAATTGCTTTTGTTGCGTAGTGTCAAACTTAGGAGGCACATGTGTTGCTTTTCTGATCTTTCCTTCAATGTTCTGGCCCATACTTTCTCCATGGTCTAAGTCCATTCATGTCTGGATTCCTCCTCATATTACCACCCACACATCAAATTCTTCCTCTGGCTTTTGATCCCCATGCGTCTCCATAGTCACCATATTGTAGTGCACTTTCTTCTCTTTCCACTTTGCCAACAAATACGAACAATCTTTTGTGATATCCTTTGTATTTTGGAAGTACCCACAGAGTGTGCGTGATTTGGTATAGAATCATGAGACGTGGCCCACTTTTCCACAATTAAAGAAAATAGGTAGTGTTCCTCCACCACCACTATATCCTCATCCTCTTCCTCGTCCATATCCTCCTCTTGGACCTCCTTGGTATTCTCCTCTATCCAGTCCTTCGTGGTCACCACCTTTTTGTTCTTCCAAGACCCAAAAGGCATCTATAGTGTGCTCCTACATGAATTGAAGTGACTAACATTTGTTCAGATCGTGCCCCATGGATTTGCATAGATCGCAAAATAGAGTATGCGTAGTCTTTATATATTTATGTAGTGTTGGGAACTGGGGAGGTATATGTCCCCATTGTCTGCAAATATCACACCACAAGGTATGAGGTCTAGTTGGAAATGGATTTAGCACACTTGTTGATGTGTAGCTCGCTAGCATAAGACATTCATTTCTATGGTGACCTTTTATGCAACACATAGTATACCACAATGCTTGTGCACTACCTTATCCTAAGCCATATCTTGTAACTGCATTGTGAGATTTACGAGTTGAGATTGAACCTATGCTAGCCATGTTGATGTCTCACCACCTCCTTGTGCGTCTTCTAGGCGCATCGTCATCTGCATGGCCTTCGCTTGAGTTTTTGCCTTCTGCTAGGTGAGCAAGACTCGAATGTGGGGTAGAAGTCCTACAATAAATTACTCCCTGTGTTGGATTTATTAGATCTGAAATTTTAGTCTGTCTAACAATATCTTGATCCGCTAGTCATAGTCCCATACATTTTCTCCAGTATGTTGCTTGATCTCTTTGATCTCAGTAATACATTGTGATTCTGACTTATGCTTTTGGAACTCCCTAAGAATATTTCTCTTAATCTTTGTTAGGAACCAAGTTTGTCCCACCGATGCAGTCACCTTGTAATTCATATACCACATTAGAGCTCTATCTCTGAAGGTGGTATCCAATTTCACTATCTTAGATGCTTTGTCCATGATTCACTTCACAGACCATATAACTTCACCTGTAAACCAATGTTGTTATGCATCGTCTTTTCTCATCCCATGGAACATGGGAGCCTTAGAGTTATGTCTTGGTTCACCATACTCAATCTAGTATTAAGTCCTCCTGACTGAATACTAGTTGTGTGGGACATAGATACTAATATTGAAACTATTCCTTGAAAAGTATTGTTGACTTCCACCTCTTCTTCACTCATATCTTTTCTTTTCCTCCATATTCTCTCATTATCGTTAGTGATAGATCCTAAATATCTTCTGACTTGTAGCTGCGCAAGCCAATTCACAATAGCTAAAGCCTCTTCCCCTCCTTGAAGGGGTCCATTGCCATCTTTTACCGCATCGACGCTACTACTATGTGCCTCAACTTCGTCTGATGTGACTACATCTCTTAACAACCAAGGGTATTTAACTTTGTCTTCTTTGACACTACTCCCACTACTATTGGTATCCTCACTTGATACCCTACTCCTAACATTGCATCTCTTTGATGACCTCTCTCCTTTTGTGCTTCTCTCTAGCACATAATTGTCTCCCGCACATTCTACTAGTGTAGTCTCCTTTCTCTTCATTATGGGTCTAACCCCTCATCCTTCACACCTTGCTATCTTCTTTCCTCTCCTTCGTTCGACTGTCCTCCTTGGCTCAAATATTCTTGTGTATCTTTCAACTCTTTTTCTCATATACTCTTTTGGGTCCATTATCTTTTCACATCATATCATCAGCTTTTGGATCCCTCCCTCCAGACCCATTCTCTCCCTTTTACCCCTTTCTTTCCACCCCCCCTTCTATGTGAGGGGGGCTACTTGACCATCCTATCGAGCTCCATGTGCATCAATCCCTTCTCCACAAACAACATCTTGATCCATAGGGGAATCTCTTCCAATAATATCTTTCTAGGGTCGAACACGGATTTTCTTTCAACCTCTATGAAAGAATCATTATATTCGACATCAAACTCAACAATGCATCCTTCCTTAACCCGGTAGAACCAGAATTCAATTGTTTGAGCCCACTTATTTTCCATATATTTGGGTCTATTAACCATTTTCTAGTCCCATACCAAGGGTTCTTGGGTTCCCAATGCAGTGTTAATCATGGTATGCCTCTTTAACCATTCATACAACAAACAAGGAAACTCAACAAAGAAAACTTCATGAAAATCTCTATAAATATACTTATGCTTCCAACTTTCGATGTTGGTTATCAAGTTCTTGTTTCCTCTCAGTGCAAATTCATCTTCCTTCTCATATATCTAGTCTTGTATTNTAGTCTGTCTAACAATATCTTGATCCGCTAGTCATAGTCCCATACATTTTCTCCAGTATGTTGGTTGATATCTTTGATCTCAGTAATACATTGTGATTCTGACTTAGGCTTTTGGAACTCCCTAAGAATATTTCTCTTAATCTTTGTTAGGGACCTAGTTTGTCCCACCGATGCAGTCACCTTGTAATTCATATACCACATTAGAGCTCTACCTTTGAAGGTGGTATCCAATTTCACTATCTTAGATGCTTCATCCATGATTCACTTCACAGACCATATAACTTCACATGTAAACCAATGTTGTTATGCATCGTCTTTTCTCATCCCATGGAACATGGGAGCCTTAGAGTTATTTCTTAGTTCACCATACTCAATCTAGTATTAAGTCCTCCTGACTGACTACTAGTTGTGTGGTACATAGATACTAATATTGAAACTATTCCTTGAAAAGTATTGTTGACTTCCATCTCTTCTTCACTCATATCTTCTCTTTTCCTCCATATTCTCTCATTATCGTTAGTGATAGATCCTAAATATCTTCTAACTTGTAGCTGCGCAAGCCAATTCACAATAACTAAAGCCTCTTCCCCTCCTTGAAGGGGTCCATTGCCATCTTTTACCGCATCGACGCTACTACTATGTGCCTCATCTTCGTCTGATGTGACTACATCTCTTAACAACCAAGGGGATTTAACTTTGTCTTCTTTGACACTACTCCCACCACTATTGATATCCTCACTTGATACCCTACTCCTAACATTGCATCTCTTTGATGACCTCTCTACTTTTATGCTTCTCTCTAGCACATAATTTTCTCCCGCACATTCTACTAGTGTAGTCTCCTTTCTCTTCATTCTGGGTCTAACCCCTCATCCTTCACACCTTGCTATCTTCTTTCCTCTCCTTCGTTTGATTGTCCTCAGCTCAAATATTCTTGTGTATCTCTCAACTCTTTTTCTCATATACTCTTTTGGGTCCATTATCTTCTCACATCATATCATCAGTGTTTGGATCCCTCCCTCCAGACCCATTCTCTCCCTTTTACCCCCTTCTTTCCACCCCCCCTTCTATGTGAGGGGGGCTACTTGACCATCCTATTGAGCTCCATGTGCATCAATCCCTTCTCCACAATCAAAATCTTGATCCATAGGGGAATCTCTTCCAATAATATCTTTCTAGGGTTGACCACATATTTTCTTTCAACCTCTATGAAAGAATCATTATATTCAACATCAAACTCAACAATGCATCCTTCCTTAACCCAGTAGAACTAAAATTCAATTGTTTGAGCCCACTTATTTTCCATATATTTCGGTCTATTAACCATTTTCTAGTCCCATACCAAGGGTTCTTGGGTTCCCAATGCAGTGTTAATCATGGTATGCCTCTTTAACCATTCATACAACAAACAAGGAAACTCAACAAAGAAAACTTCATGAAAATCTCTATAAATATACTTATGCTTCCAAGTTTCGATGTTGGTTATCAAGTTCTTGTTTTCTCTCAGTGCAAACTCATCTTCCTTCTCAGATATCCAATCTTGTATTTCCTTCCAAGAAGGTTTCCACCTCATTCTTTCCCTTCATCATGCAATACAAAAACTTCAGGTCTCAACTACGAAACCATTTGTTGTCTCTACACTCTTCTCCTTGGGAGGTTAAAGACCCAGGTTTCATCAATATTGACCAACAAAACCCCAAGGCACCGACATATTCAATCTCTAGCTGAAGAACGAAGAAGGTCTCACCCAAGACACCATGAGAATCACAGAGACCATTAGCTTGTTTTGGATGCGAAGTGACAATGCATAAAGGAAAAATCCTTAGGCATAAACACATTCATTCATCCATAACTGAGTAACATAGTGTTATGCACTAGAAAGCAAAAAAAATATACATTCAAACCATAACACACATAGGAATGCAGAGAGAAAAGACTTGATATTTCATTCATTCATTTCAGATACATTCAAATACAAAATGTCATAACAAACATCTGCGTCAAGTGCTCTAGACTCATATGACAGTCATAATAGAGATCTGTGCCATGTGCTATAGACTCTTTTCTTCATTCATAAAAAATTATTTTCTTTATTACAAACCCATGCAACACTTAGACGAAACTAGTCTTGGAACCCTCTCTTGTTGTTCCAGTCGACTCTCAATTACCATACTAAAATCTCTCTTCTCTCAACTACTCTACTCCACTCTCTTGAGTGAACAAAATTCCCACACAATTTACATGTACACATGCACCCCCCATATCTTCTTGGAGCATGTAAATCCTAACTAACTTGTTGGCTCATCCATCTCCTTACCCATGATCATTCAGGTTATTATAGAAATCATTTACAAAAGATTCATGAAGATACACTCATAATTGGTCTGGATGCAGTCTCTTCTTGATTCTTTGCACGCAGTGCAAAATTGGGTTGGAACACATGATATTCCTTTGGTTGGCATTGACGATGATCCTTCCTGGGGCTGCGTAGTGTATCTCCATGGGTGCATGCAATATTGATTTGTGGTGTGCGCGCAACTTCTTCAAAAGCTTAAGTGCTAACAGTTTTGACATTTTCATGTAAAAAGAAATTGTTGTAACTATATATAATGGTGATGTGCATCGAGGATGGTGCAAAATCTAGTGGGAGGGGAATGGAATACCCCAATTTTGATCCTCGGTTCAGTATTGTGTATGTATATGATGAATGGATAAAGACTAAATGATGTAATTTGTAATAGAACATTAAATGTTAATAAAATGGATCATCAATTGTAGGAGAGAAGGAAAAAATAAGGGGGCTATGACTCCAAAAGAGGGAAAATACAAGGGGGCTTAAGTAGGCTAAGGAAAAGGACCTTAGTAAGGGATTTAACTGAAAATCTTTGTAAAAATTAATTATGTCCCTTGATTATTAGTTGATTGTAGTTTTATTAAGCTGTGGAGGATTAGTCCATCAAGGAGGTATGTGGGTCTCCATAGAGATATGTGGCCCCTTCATGTCATGCAACTAAAAGCCTTACCTTTTGTCGTGCAATTGAAATATTGTTTGGGTTGAAGGTTCGAGAGGGCAGTTCAAATGTTGGGTGTTGTTCAAATTATAAAAGAGATGAACTATTAGAAGTTTGAATTACCCTACAAACTATCCTTTATTTAGTGATGTCTTAAGAATTATCCTTGAGCGGATTGCCATGAGAATCCTATAATTTTCTTATGGAAAGATACAACCATGAATTAAGTGAGAATTATGGTTGTATGGAATGGTAATGGCTATGATTGAGGAATTTCACTATAGCTAATAATTCCCTACAATCCTAGTAGTGAGATTTCCTGGGTAGCCTGTGCTAGAGCCCTGGAGGGAAGTGGTATAGCCTCAAGGACCATTAACTAGAGAAGGGGACCCCATTCCTTGGGTTGTGTAGGATGATAGGGAAGAGGGTTGTGAATTGAGAATTGTTATAGGTGTAATTAATGACTACGAGCCTTATAATTCTGTCGCGAGAAGAAAAATTAGAGCCAACCATAAGAAGAGTACACCCTAGTGGATTTATAGCCTCAACTCGGGGTTGGCATTTGTTGTAGGTAGAGTTGGTGCAATAGGGATCCTATGATTGGGTGGAACATCCCTCTTCTACAACCAGTTGTTGGACAATTCTAGACAAATAAGTATTCATAAATGTATATGTGAATTGTGTTGAATTAATACTAAATTGTTATTGTTTATGTCGTGGTTGAATTGATTTCCAGTTTGTTATTTTGACTGCACATGTTAGCCTACATTTATGATTTAAGGTTTCACGATTAGTTGAATGGTTACATTTGTGTTGCGTAAATCTGTATTTTCATGCCTACTTATGGTAAATAGTTAATAATAGAACAATGAGTTCGGTTCCTTAGTAAATTGGTGCAAATTTGGGGCATTAAAGTAGTACCCCATATCCTCAAAGTGTATAGAGGGTATTGGCTAGGTTACCTTATGGACCTTTGTTGTAAGGCCACTAGTATGGTGGTAAATTTGGGGGAATCTATTGTTTCTTTCATGGGTGTCAATGTGGAAGAAAAAGTGCAATTTATGCAAATGTTTACTTTTATAGAAGTTGATTTGCAATCATGTTTAAAGCACCTTGGGTTGTATTTAAAGCCTAATGACAACACCAAAAGGGATTGGGATTGGATGATTTCTAAGGCAGAGAAAAGATTATCTTTATGGTGTGATAGATGGTTATCCAGGGGCAGATTGGTTATGGTTAAATTAATTCTAGAAGTTATTCCAATTTATTGGGTCTCTTTGTCCTTTATCTCTAAAGGTGTCTTGTAAAGCACCAAGCCCCAGGCTAGGTCATGCCACTACTAAAATGACTATATAAATTTTTTGATATCAATTATAAATGCGGAAATAACACACAACATGACATCCAAACTCATGCAACTATCTATGCTACTTAAAAACGTAAGTGAAATTACTTATATGTGCATGACAATAACTAAAAAACATACAACAACATTCAACCACGTAAATAAATATTTAGGTGCATCATTCTACTCACAACAAGTAGCATTACCCAAAATAACTCAGAGTAAAATGCACAACAAATATATCAACATTTAACACAAGTAAACACATCAAATAAGAACACTTATCTTATGAAATGTGCAACCCGCTGTAGAAGACAAACGTTCCCCCCAACCATAGAATTGTTGTTCCAGTTCTCAACAACAAGTCACCCTTGAGCTGGGGCTATGAATCCACAAGAGACGATGGTCCCTAAGGCTAGTTGATGTCCCCGTCTCAACAGTCAATTCCCACAACTAATTTCAGTCCACCGACTCTCTTCCCCACAACCTGCGCAACCTAGGGATGGGATCCCCCTTCACTGCACATAGTCCCTCAGGCCTTCCCACTCCCCTCTAGGGCTCTCAACACAGGTTGGAAAATAAATCTCTCTCTGTTGGGACCTCGAGAATTCTACAATTGAAATAGGAATTTACATAACAATAAAACACTTACTGCTCTTGACAATTTTCGAACAAAATATTGCTCACTGGCCTGTAGTCTCTCTTCCCATGAAATTGCAGCTCCAAACAACTACCAAACATGCCTGCTATGATCGTCTTCAAGCTTCAACACTCCAATCTCTCTTACTATTTAGAAATCTACATGTAAAAATGGCTCTGCATGCAAAAATGTGAATGTGTAATTTCGCCACAATACCCATATGAATTTCCTCTCTTTCTCTTGCTTGCTTGACTTACACTCTTCTCTAAGTTGATTGTACTCAGACCCCATGCTCTTAATAACTATGGGATGTGACTTCTCACACCCACCCTCTTACATGAATTCAATGATTGGGCTCTAGAACACTCAACAGATAATGAGACGTTCATGGCAAGGATAATTTAGAAAGAAAACAAGTTTGGGTTTAATAGAAGTGGGTAAACTCTTCCCCCTTGGACCCCTTCCCTCTCTCATGGAAACTAATCCCCCAAATATTTGTTCGTATCCATCTACCATTGGTGATACATTTTATTTATTATATTCAATTTACATCATTTACATATTATATTGCTTTTCCCTCGGCCATACATTACATTTACAATGTATATTGTTAGTTTGGGGTTTGAAAATGGGGATGGTACGTTCCCTTCCCACTACAAACTGCACTATCCTTAGTGCACATAACCATATAATTTACACACACACACACACACAACGTCTTCAAGACCGTAGCAGGTCCATGTAACCTTTACCAAGCTAATGGATTTGTTCCTGAGCATTTTGACTTTTCAGTTTAGGATGTGCACTGGTTCCACTCGAAATTCTCCTTCATGTTCCACTCGGATCACAATCCAATCAATCATATGTTTAGGATCATGTACATACTTTTTTAATAAAGATACATGGAACATGTTATAAATTATCATGGATGTAGGCAGTGCTAGCATGTATGCAACTGGACCTATCCTTTCTAGAACTTCAAAGAGTCCACAATATCTCGCTGCCAACTTTGGGCAATTTCCCAATTTCGGCAAGCTTCTCTTAGATTTAACTTTTAAAAACACATGCTCTCCCACTTTGAATTCTCTATGTGTTGTTCTTTTATTGACATATCTCTTCTTCCTTTCTTGTGCATTTTTCAAATTTTGCCTGATCTTTACCATTTGTTCTTCCATTTCCCTTAACAATTATGGCCCAATCACGACTCTATTTGCTGGGTTATCCCAACTTACTGGTGTGTTGCATTTTCTGCCATACAATGGTTTAAACGAGCTCATCTTCAATTATTCATGATACCTATTATTGTATGCATAATCAACTAAATGGATATAATCCTCCCACCTAGAAGGCTTGTCCATTACATACATTCTCAACATATCTTCAACTATCTAGTTAATTCTCTCTGTCTACCCATATGACTCTAAGTGATATGTTGTACTTAAATTCAAATTGGTCCCAGATCCTTTAAATAACCCCTTCCAAAAATTGGAAGTGAACTTGGGATCTTGGTCTGACACTGTTGCCTTAGGCACACCATGTAGCCTAGCAATTTATTTCATATTTATTTTTGCAATATTGATTGCCTTATGAGTTATCTTCACTGGAATGAAATGTGGAGCCTTTGTAAGCTTGTCCACCACTACCATGATGGAATCATGTTGCGTTGTTGTCCTAGGAAATTTGGCAATGAAATTGATAGTAACAACTTCCAATTTCCATTTAGGAATGGGCAATGGTTGCAAAAATCCCACTGGATGTATGTGCTCAGCCTTGACCGTCTGACATTCCATGCATCTGGCCAAATAATCAATGATAACCCTCTTCATTCTAGGCCAAAAATATCGGCCTCTTACAACTGTAATAATTTTCTAGTATCCTGGATGTCCAACGTATGGCACATTGTGCATCTCCTTTAAAACCGAATTTCTCAATTCTTGAGAAATGGGAACATAGACTATGTTATCGAATAAGAGAATTCCATCCTCTTCTAGCTTGCAGTCCTTATATTTTTGTTGTAGAATATTCTGCTGCAAGCTTTCTTTGACTTGCACATAATGTTGGTATGTTGTTACAACCTCTAGAATTCTATCTTTTAAGTCTATCATGTACATACTAATGGTCGTATCATGCATTTTATGCACCCTTCTACTATGTGCATCAACCACCTTGTTCTCTTTTCCCTTTATGTTCTTGATGTCAAAGTCATATTCATTGAGAAAGTTCAACCATTTAGTTTGCCTGGAATTTATTGTTGGTTGTTCAAATAAGTACTTCAGACCACTACGGCCTGTCCTCAATTCAAATTTTCTGCCCATAAGTTAATGCCTCCACATCCTTAAAGCATGTATTATGGATGCCAACTCTAAGTCATGTGTGGCATAATCATTTCATGCTCCTTAAATTTTCTGAACTCATAAGAAATTACATGTCCATTTTGTGTAAGGACTCCACTAAGCCCTTCCTTGCATGCATCTATGCGCACAACAAAATCCTCATTTGGATCTGCAACTTTTAGAATAGGTGCACTAGTTAGCAAATCCTTGAATGATTGGAAATTCTATTTGCACTTGGCACTCCATTCAAACTTTACTCCTTTCTTTTGAAAATATGTTATTGGGTGTGCAATCTTGGAGAATCCCACAATGAATCTCATGTAATATCCAACTAGACCCATAAATGATCTAACCTTTGAAATGTCTGTTGGCGTTGGCCAACTCTTGATTGCTTCAAACTTCTTTGGATCCACTGCTATGCCATCTTTTGAAACAACGTGACCCAAATAATGGATCTGCTTTCGATAAAAAAAAGTGCATTTACTCAACTTGGCATACAACTGGTTCTCTCCCAACACTTGTAGCACCATCCTTAGATGTTTCTCATACTCCTCCTATGTCTTAGTATAGATAAGAATATCATCCAAGAATACAATGACAAACTTGTCCAAGAAATCTCTGAACAACCCATTCATTAGACACATAAATTTAGCAGGTGCATTTCTCAACCCAAAAGGCACCACTACAAATTCATAGTGTCCATACCTTGTCTGAAAGGTTGTTTTTTCTAGTATCTTCTTCTCTAATTCTCACTTGATGATAACTTGATCTCAAGTCTATCTTGGAGAATATATTTTCTCTCTTTAACTGATAAACAATATCATCAGTCCTTGGCAAAGGATATTTGTTCTTGACTATAACCTTGTTCAACTGTTTGAAGTCAATACACAACCTTGACGTTCCATATTTTTTCTTAACAAAATGAACTGGGGCACCCCAAGGAGAAACACTTGGGCATATGTACCCCTTATTCAACAACTCTTCTAGCTGCATTTGCAATTCCTT
>JASDQU010735570.1:184421-195046 GCA_032191745.1 Picea mariana | reverse complement strand
CTAAACACTATTAGGAATTCCCTTAGGTCAGTCAAAGACTTTGTTGATCCCATCGAACATAAAGGCGTCTATATGATCCCGTGTTCGTGTGGTAAACAATACATAGGAGAAACAGGTCGTTCCTTTAGAATTAGGATTCAAGAACATGCCGCTGACATCAAACACAATCACACTCGTCCCTCAGCTCTCGCAGAACACTCAGATAAAACTAAACATCACATTTGTATTGAAGAGACCAAAATCCTTGCCAAGATAGATCACTATCACAATAGGAAATTCAGAGAAGCAATCGAAATTAAAAAAACAACCTAATAATCTAAACAGAGATGATGGATGGAAAATTAGTCAAAATTGGATCCCTACCCTAGCCAATATGAATAATTCTAAATATTAATTTATAAACATTTTCCAGTCGGCTCTTATTAAATAAAAATTAATAAACAAACAAATAATTAATTATTAAACAAACAAACAATTAATTATTTAAACAAACAATTGTAATTTCTAAATTTTTTATAATTCTTGATCTCATTTTCAATAAGTCGGCTCCTTATAAAAACTTTTCAAGTATTTATATACCTGTTATATCCTTTTTCCTTCATTTCTCACAAACGCTTTCCTGATGATGGACCACACTAGTTTGGTTCGAAACGTCGAAAATCAAAAAACCTATGCGATGAATCCGAAAGAACTCTCTAATAAGGAATTCCTACCTTGCAATGATACTTGGCCAACATGCCACCAAAAAATGGAACTTCTACGCCAAATAAGCCTTCAGACAGTCCTACTTGGACTCTCGATGAAGGTGAAGAAATGCACAGAGACATAAATGATTTACAAAAGAAGGCAGTAACAATATATGAACTACAAGGGATGATGGATTCAATTGAAGCTAAGTTGGAAGCGATAATGGATACTAAGATGGATGGTTTAAAAGGGGAGATAATGGAAGGATTGAAAAAGTTGCTAATTGAGAGGCCACTTGAAAGTGACAATGTATCCCATAATATTCCTGATGAGGACACAAGGAAGATGAATCAAGACTGGAGAAACTCCAACTTTGGGTGGAAGACCAACCAATTTCCTAAGATCAATATGAGGAAGTTTGATGGCAAGGATCCAATCACATGGATACTCCAGATGGAGCATTTCTTTGATGTACATAATGAGCCACACACGCAAAAAGTATGAATTGCGTATTTATATTTAGAATCCAATTAGTTTGTGTGGTATCAATGGCTTTGTTCTCACAAATCACTTGTCGCTTGGCAATTTTCACAGAAGAAATGATAACACACTATGAGGATACAAGGAGCAATACCTTCTTCAACCAATTGATAAATCTCAAGCAAAAGGGTTCAGTTGCGGAGCACATTGAGAACTTCCAAAGATTGAATATAAAGGTAGTAGATATTCTAGATGATCACCTGATTGATTTATTCATAGGAACTTTAAAGGATAACATTCAACATGAGGTTCGCCTTTGGGAACCCAAATAATTGGAGAATGTGTTCAAGGTGGCGAGGAATGGCGAGAAAACATTGGGTTTCCTACTGAAGATTCCACTTGGGAAGATGATTCTTTTATACAGAAGCATCCAAAATTACTCGAGCGTTGTGGACAACACTTTTCTGAAGGAGAGGGGCATGTTAAGCCCTAAATAGTGGCACATTACCCATTAATTGGGGCATATTACATTAATATTGTTATTTTACTTATGTCGGCTTGGATCCATTAGTTGTAATTGTACCTCATAGTCTCCTATATATACCAAGGAGACCTTTTCATTTGGAATCATGTTGTATTTGTGAAATTATGTGGTGTATAAGGAGGTTTCCCCCTCAAAGAGGCTTATTATATGAGATTATCTATTTGTCAAGGCGTGAAGTACTTATGATTATGTTTTTATGCTATTTGGATATTTGTTTCCTAACAGCCTTGCGCCAACTTCTTGCTTTGTGCCCAAATATTTGTTGACTTGCTTCTACATCATATTCAGACTCTGAAGTATCTCCTCCTGAGATTTCATGATCTTTTGGTTATTGGACCTATAGCTTTGCACTTCTCTTTTCAGACTTCTCATAGTTACAATCTCTTGCCTGTCTCTTCTTCTATTAGACTTTGTCTCAACATTTCCCATGTTGACATGCAGACCTCTGATCTCTTGCTCATGGCTATAATACTCTTGTGCATTCCCCATATCTCTAGTTCTCATATATGAACTAAAATTTGTTTTCTTGTACCTCTAATTCTACAAGAATATGCATGCAAAAATTGTTGTTAGAGTTAAGCATATTGCAAAATATCTATTAATTAGAATACAAGTCATTCTTCATTTCAAATTATGAAGAACACAAATGCACTAATCTAATTTTTGGATTTATAGATGGCTTCTCCTCCTCAAAATATTTCTAGTGACTATTTGTTTGTTCAAATATGAGCTCCTAGATGAAAKTTATGGTCTCTATAAGTTTAGATTGTTTTCTCATTTTAGCCATGTATGTTACAAGTGTATTCTTTCTCTTCCTACACATTTTTGCATACCCATATTCCAAATYTGGTTTCATAGTTGTCTTATGTGGTTCATAATATTTCCATAGACTACTCCTGTGCCCTAAACAAACCTCTAATCAAGGAGTTATGTCCTTTGGAAGTAAATTGGTGCTGAAAATATACCCTTAGTTGTTTCAGTTGTAACTTTCTCATACGAGCTATGTTTTGTGTTCAAAATAGCTCGTTGGAAAGCTCTCTCTGAGTTCTTTTATTTTAGTTGTAGAAACTCTATATGGTGCCTTTGACACTTATATCTTTGAAAATTTGAACTCCTAAAAACATTGTTTAGGGCCTCAAAATCACTCTGCAAGTTTATGACCTTCATAAATCATAAATTTTCATAGAAAATTGACTATTTTTTATTATTATAACACTCCTTAATATGAGTCGTCGATCTCAAAATTGGGAGAAATCTTAGCTATTAATTCACTAAACCTTCCTCAGGCCCGCAGATGAATCTCCACCATTGATCACCGACTCGGAGCAATTTGGATCATTGATTTTCCAACACTATATTGATGATTGACGATTGGTTATTTCTTTGTTAAATCAAACTTGCTCACTAATTTCCTTGAACCTTGATCATCAACCATCAACCATTTTTTTTAGCACGCCGATGTTTTCCCATAAATCTCGTCGAACCCTGATTATAAACGATTGGCCATCGACAAATTTCCTTGGAAATCAACTTGTTTACAAATTCCGTCGAACCCTGGTCATCGTCCATCTCTTGGTTGACGTGGCATGACACGTAGATGATGACATGGAATGATACATGGATGCTGAAATGGCACTATCACTAATGTGGCATGACACATGGATTTTTACGAGGCAAGACACATCACTCATCCTCTTTCCTTTATCGAAGATCGTCAATTTCTCTTGGATGAATTAAACACCTCACTAAATCTACCGAACCCTGATCATCGACCATTTACAATTGGAGATTTCCTTTGGACGCATGAAACCTTTCACCAAATTCTTCCAACCCCCAATCATTGACCATCGACAATCATATATTTCCTTTGGACAAACTAAACTATTTGCCAAACTCACCAATCTAATCATCGACCATCGACGATTTCCATTGCAAACCAATTTTTTTTTCAAATATCCCCAACCCGACCATCGATCATCGACAATCTCTCTTGGAAAAGTCCAACACTTAGAATTTTCAACCAAATCCTAGATGAATCTAGGCCATTGATCTTCAATTCAATATGATCTTGATCATTGATTCACCAAACTTTTTCGAACTGCGAAAAAAAATGTTGGTTTTTGATTCTTTAATTTCGCCCATCTGTGAAAATAAGTCATGAGTGTCGATTCTCTTCTTTTGGAAAAACTCTGAAAAAATCACAAGTTTTTAATTCAATTTACGATGAATCTAGGCCATTGATCTCAAAATCAACCACAATCTTGGTTGTCGATTCACCAAACTCTCCTGGATTCTTTGACCTCAATTAGAACATGAATTTCGACCTTCCAGGTCGAATCTAACTCTCCAATATTCTCGATTGATGCCATTAAACCCATGAGACAGTTCCAGGGCATTTAAAACTCGAATTTTCTCACGAATTTATCGATTTCACTATGATTTTTCACCATTTTCCTGAAAATTCATCACAAATAGAAATCTATAACAACGAAGTTTTACCCAAATTTGCACCGATTCTTCGCTCATACAGGTCCAATGTTGAACTTAGGCTCTAATACTACTTTGTAATGCACCCAACCAAAGGCTTGGTCATGCCACTGATAAAGGACTATATAAAATTTCTGATACTGATTTGAAATGTGGAAATAACACACAACATGACATCCAAACTCATGCAATTGTCTATGCTACCTAAAAACGTAAATGACATTACTTATATGTGCACAAAAATAACTAAAAAACATAAAACAACATTCAACCACATAAATATAGATTTAGGTGCATCATTCTACTAACAAAAAGTAGCATTACCCAAAATAACTTAGAGTACAATGCACAACAACTATATCAACATTTAGCATAAGTAAACACAACAAATAAGAACACTTATCTTATGAAATGTGCAAGCTGCTGCAGAGGACAAATGTTCCTCCCAACCATAGATGCGTTGTTCCAGTTCTCAACAAAAATTCACCCTCGATCTGGGGCTATGAATCCACAAGAGACGATGGTCCCTAAGGCTAGCTAACGTCCCCCTCTCAAGAATCAATTCCCACAACAAATTTCAGTCCACCATCTCTCTTCCCCACAACCTGCACAACCTAGGGATGGGATCCCCCTTCACTGATCATAGTACCTCAGGCCTTCCCAGTCCCCTCCAAGGCTTCCAACACAGGTTAGAGAGGAAATCTCTCTCTGTTGGGACCTCAAGAATTCTACAGTTGTGATAGGAATTTACACAACAACAAAATGATTGCTTCTCTTGATAAATTTTGAACATAATATTTCTCACAAGATCGCAACCTCTCTTCCCATGAAATTTCAGCTCCAAACAACTACCAATTGTACCCACTATGGTTGCCTTCAAGCTTCAACACTCCAAACTCTCTTTTTGTCCAAAAATCTCCATGTAAAAACTGTTTTGCATTCAAAAATGTGAATGTGTAATTTTGCCCCTCTACCCATATGAATTTCCCCTCTTTCTCTTGTTTGCTTGACTTAAACTCTTCCCCAAGCTGATCATACTTATCCCCTGTGCTCTCAATAACTATGGGATGTGACTTCTCACACCCACCCTCTTATATGAATTCAATGGTTGGGCTCTAGAACACTCAACAGATAATGGAAGGTTTATTGTAAGGATAATTTAGAAAGAAAACAGGTTTGGCTTTAATAGACATGGGTAAACTCTACCCCCTTGGAGCCCTTCCCTCTCTTTTGGAAACTAGGCCCCCAAATTCTCATCTGTGTCCATTTGCAGCTGGCGATACATTGTATATATTATATTCAATTTATATAATTTATATATTACATCGCTTGGCCCTTGGTTGTACATTACATTTACAATATACATCACTAGTTTGGGGTTTGAAAATGGGGATGTTACATGTCTTGGAGGAAGTAAAAAGACTAAGTTTCAAATTCCTTTGGGTTGGTGATTGTAAGAGGAAGAATTTCCCATGGGTATATTGGAAAAAAAATCACATTCCCGAAAGAAATGGGTGGCTAGGGTATTAAAAATATTCATTGCTTTGCAAGAGCAATGGCTACAAAATGTGCGTGGAGACTTATTGAAGGAAGAGGGATGTAGTGTAAGGTGGTAAAGAAAAAATATATTGAGCCATTATTTGTGGAAGATTAGATAATATCAGATTCTAAATCTTTTCAAAATGCCTTAGTTATATGGAAGACAATAGTTTTGGCCTTCTCATTGATTGGAAAATTACTAGTGTGGAAGGTAGGTGCTAGAAATAAAGTGAATCTAGGAGATGATCCATGGGTCGGATGTGATGAAAACTGTAAGTTACCTAGGAATATGGTGGAAGTTTTGAGAGCTGATGGATTTTATTATTTGTATCAAGTACTTGATCCTGTAAGAACAACTATTATAAGTCTAGAATGGTGTGATGCTCGGAGGATGGGTTTTGTTGGGGAAGAGGGCCATATTTGGAAAAAATATTCCCATGCTTTAAAAAGTAGTCAAGTTAGGATAAAAGAAGATGAAGATGAAGATGAGATTATTTGGTCCAACAATCATGTTTGTGGTAGATATACTCCAAAGTTAGGTTATAAAGTTCTCAGGGAGGAAGATTTGCCCAAGAATAAGATGCAGTGGTACAAAGGGGTGTGGAAATTCAAGGTGTTGGAGTTACTTCACACACACCTAGGATTTTTTTTCCTAAGGTTTTTCCTTGTTTATTAGTCCTAATTAGTCATTATCCAGTCTCATGTATTTTAGGGGAGAATATTCCACCTGGAGAATATTCTTTTTCATTTGACACTTCAATTTGACTAGTTGAGTTGAGTTTAGATGTTGCATTGGTTTTGTCACCATGCAACATTGGGATCATCACCATGCTAATGCGCACTTGCCTTGGGATCATCACCATACTGGCGCATTACCCTTGATTCCTTGATCTACTCCTCACTACTCTATGTTCAGTCAGTTAGCTGAAGACTAGTTGACTAGTTAACTCAACTACGTTGCAGTTCACTCCCGTAACTGCCTGACAGACTAGACTAGGTGGAAGTTCACTCCCATAACTGCTGGTGTGTGTCCAGATCACTCTAGACCACCAATATGGCACATTGGTTCTCCTCAAGTGCGCACTCATTGAGTTATACATAGTATATCATGTGTAAATTATTCATTATTCATTACGGTTAATGAGAATTCTTATATTCTTTCTCTCCTTCTTCTTCTTTCTCAAATTCTCTCTGCAAATGTGTGTATTATTATTTATCTAGATACATTATGTGCAGGCTCAACACATTTTCATGGTATCAGAGCCGAAAAACTGCTAAGCAAAAGCTGCACCAAAATTGTTTGCAGGTACAAAAGATTGAAGACAACAGAAAGATGGATTTCCAAAAAGAATTCATTCTTACACCTTACAACTACTTTGCATGGAAGGAGAAAATGACCATACATATCTGAACCATAGGGTTGTACAGGTTCAAATTGAATATAGAGACAAAACCAACATCATCCATATAAAAATCCAAGTACTTAAATCGCATGGATGAGGCACTTAGAACAATTTGCAATCTTATTTCTCCCGATCTCCTTTTTCACATATCTTCCTGTAAGAATCCCAAGAAAGACTGGACCACCTTGGAAGGGATCTTTGGAAAACAGGATGAGATGAGGGGACACATGCTGGAGGTGGGTCTACTCACATTAGATCCAAAAAGCTTTGACAATATCCAAGATTTCTTTACAAAATTCAAGGATTTACTGTCACAACTCAAAGCTTGTGGGGTTGATAAATCGAAGGAGGAGAAACAAATGTTTCTCACCATTCTCTCCAAGCTTGGTCCTGAATTCTCTATAGTTGTATCCACATTCCATTCGGTCATATTCGCCTCTGGAGCCATCTGGAAGATGCCTTCTCTTGAGGACTTTATTGAATCCCTAACACAAGAGCAAACCAAGCTCATCAACATGGGCACAATCAAAGGCCCAAGGGCACATGCAGTCACTGTGCAAGATGGCAGCCAAAAATATCAGAAATCTAAATAAAAATATAAACGAAAATCTCATGCAAGGGTACACAAAACCCTTCACTGATGCCTCCGGATCCAAAGGGGAAAAGGGAAGAAAAGGGGAGAAATGAACGTACTGTCACAAAGGATTCCATCCAGAATCCACATGCATACAAAAGAAAATCGATCTAATGTCTTAAATACTTCAACAAAACAAACTTGGAGATTGCATCCTCAAGGGTGCCAAGAAGAAGAAGCCAGAAGATCTGAATTCCAAGAAAGACAATTCTAGCCATGCCTTGATTGCCATCAACTCCTCTCCCGATGCTTGGATCGTAGATTAGGGAGCATCACATCAAATGGCTGCCTCAAAAGCAGTATATTCTTTATTGGATGCATGCAAAGGTCCTCCTATTCCGATGAGGGACAACTCTTCTGTCGAAGTCACCGACAAAGGAAGGATTGAACTCACCAACGAAAGCTTCGAGAATGTGTTGCATGTTCCCAAACTTTCCGTCAACCTTCTCTCCGTGCATCAGATGACAAATTCCATCACTGGAAAGAAATTCATATTCACACCAAATATCATGGACATATACGACATGCAAACGAACTCCAAGGTTGCTATTGGTGAGGTAAATCATTAGTTTAGATTGCATACATTTTTTGAATTCATTGAACCTGATTCTTCTTTACTGCTTACTCATGCCGATGAAAGTAGTAGGACATGGCATGAAAGGTTTGTACATTTGAAGTTTAGATACATGAAACAACTTAGCAAGAAAATATTGGTTGATGGTCTACCATACATCCATTTCTCCAAGGGAGTATGTGAGGGATGTGTTCTCTGAAAACACCCTCAAGAGAAATTCGACAAAGGAAAGTCTCAGAGAGATTCTGTGCCTTTAGATTTGATCCACAGTGACCTTATGGGTCCTTTTCCATATCCATCTATCACCTAAGCGAGTTTGTTCTCATTTTTGTTTATAATTTCTCACGTTTTACATGGATCTACTTTCTGAGGCAAAAATCCGAGGTCTTTCAACACCTCGAATATTTCAAAGCCCCGGTTGAGACACAGTCCAAAAAGAAGATAAAATTCCTCCGAACTGATAATCGGGGATAGTATGTCAATCATGAGATCCATGATCTTTTCCATGAGGTAGGGATTCAATTACAACACACAGTTCCCTATACTCCGCAGCAAAACATAGTTGTTGAGTGGAAAAACAGATCTCTAAAGGAGATGGCATCTTGCATGTTGCATGCGAAGTCACTACCACAAAGACTATGGGCCAAAGCACTTAATTGTGCAAGATACATCCAAAATAGACCTCCCCATAGATCTGTCAAGGATAAGACCCCCTATGAGGCTTAGAGCGGCCTCAAACCGGAAGTGACCCACTTTCGCATTTTCGGTTCACGTGCATGGGCCCAGATTCCCTCTGAAAAGAGGAAGGAACTTGATCCACATAGAAATGAGTGTATTTTTATTGGATACCCCGACGATGTGAAGGGATACATGCTTATTTATCTTTCCTCGGACCAGCTCATCATCGAGTGTAGTGTCCAATTCGAGGAAAGTGTCTCGCATGTACCTCAATAGTCGCATGCAGGCACCTTCATTCTTCCACTTGTCCAAGATGATGAGCATGCACATGCCGACTCATCTTCAGATGAGAGTTATGATTCAGAGGACTCAGATGATTCAAAATCAAATTCAATATAGTCAAATGTAGAGTCAGAGCATCCAGATGGAGTTGCAAAGCTAGAGAAGAGGCTCAAGTGTGTGCAGACTACTCTTCATGATGTAGGGGATCTCATTGGTGATCCGGTCGATACTATGAGGATTCTATCTGATTTTGTGGAGCCTCCTGTTGCACTCACTGCCACTGAACCATTGCCCTCCAGGCATATTTTCTTGGTTCAATCTTTTGATCCATAGTCTTATGGCGAGGCTATTGGAAATCCCTTTTGGGAATCCGCCATGAAGGAGAAGTAAAACTCCCTCCTCAAGAACCAGACTTGGGATCTGGTTCCCCTTCCTTCTAGGAGGAAACTTGTCAGATGCAGATGGGTCTATAGGACCAAGATCACAATGGATGGACAGATTAGCAGATACAAATCCAGGCTTGTTGCCAAAGGATTTCAGTAGGTGCATGGTATTGACTATGATGAGACCTTTGCTCCAGAAGCGAAGATGGATTCCATACGATTGGCACTTGCCATTGTGGCAACCAAGGAATGGGAAGTCCATCAGATGGACACAAAGAATGCATTTCTTCATGGTGATCTCTGTTAGGAGATCTGTATGGAGCAGCCCCAAGGATTTATGCAGGACTCATCTTTGGTCTGTTGACTGAAGAAGTCCCTTTATGGTCTCAAGCAGGCTTTGAGGGCATGATATGCTAAGATGGACTCCTACATGTTGTCATAGAACTTATTACGTTGTAAATCAGACCCGAATGTATACATGCTCAGGACGACTGATTCACTTCTACTTTTAGTTTTGTATGTTGATGATTTGTTGATCATCGATTGCTCGACTTCAACTATTGTTGTAGTCAAGAGAATTCTACATGACAGGTTTTGGATGACGGACATGGGTCTGTGACACTTCTTCCTTGGACTCGAGATCAGTTGGGATGCATCAGGCATCAAAGTGTTTCAGGCTGAGTATGCAGAAAATCTTCTTGAGAGATTTCACATGACAGATTGCAAGTCTGCTCCAACTCCTTTCCTATCAGGAGTCAAACTTGAGGACGACGGGTAGATTCCATTGGTTGACAACACACTGTACAGACAACTAGTGGGGAGCTTATTGTATCTCACACAATCCATACCAGACCTGTCCTATGCAGTTGGCACAGTTTCTAGGTTCATGTAGGAGCCGCATGAGCTACATTGGAAGGCTGCAAAGTGTATCCTT
>JASDQU010735570.1:135944-150073 GCA_032191745.1 Picea mariana | reverse complement strand
ACTTGTAGCTAGTCCTTAACAAACATCATGAGGTCTTTGAGACACCAAAAGGTTTACCCCCTTCTCGAGGAGAGCATGACCATGGCATTCCCCTTATTCCAGGAATTCAACCACCAAATGTATGCCCTTATCACTACCCTTTTACACAAAATAATGAGATAGAAAATACAATTCACAAGCTATTAGAGGCAATGGTCATACGTCCTAGTACAATCCCTTATACATCGCCAGAAGTCATGGTATTAAAGAAGGCAGACACTTGGCACATGTGTCCTGATTTTCAAGCTCTCGATAAGTTGACAATCAAGGACAAATTTCTCATCCCTGTTATTGATGATCTCCTTGATGAACTTCATGGAGCAAAGTTTTTCACTAAGCTTGATGTACTTTCAGGATACCACCATATTAGGATGAAAGAGGCATGCATTCCAAAGAAAACATTCTGAACGCATGAAGTTCATTATGAGTTTCTAGTGATGGATTTTGGCATTTATAATTCTCCATCCACTTTCTAGAGTCTCACGAACAAGATTTTCAAACCCTTCCTATGCAATTTTGTGCTATTATTCTTCAATGATATAGTTATCTATAATAAAACATGGGAATCACACATAGATAATGTTTATAAGTCCTTGCAACTCTTGAGAGACAATCAATTATTTGTGAAGCACTATGAATGTTCTTTTGGGGATACTAAGGTTGAATATTTGGGTCACATTGTAACTCAAGAGAGAGTATGAGTTGATCCCAATAAAGTGATGGTTATGCAAGATTACCCCATCCCAAAACACTGAAGAGATTGAGGGGATTCTTAGGACTTATAGGCTACTACATGAAATTTGTAAAAATTATGGAAAAATTGTAGTTCCCCTAACTTCACTCCTAAAAAATAATGCATTTGTTTAGAGTGAGGTAGCAACACAAGCCTTTGTTGCTTTAAAGGATGTCATGTGCACTACTCTAGTATTGGAAGTACCCAACTTTAATAATACCTTTGTCTTGGAATGTGATGCTTCAGAAAGAGGTCATAGAGAATTATTAATGCAAGAAGGACTCCCCTTGGCATTCACCAACAAAACATTGTGTGACCACAAGTTGGGAAAAACAACATATGAGAAGGAAATGATGGATATCCTTCATGCAATGTAGACTTGGCAACCATATCTCACAGGGAGGCATTTTTAGATAAATACTAACCATAATAGTCTGAAGTACTTGCTTAAACAACAATTGTCTTCACCAGAGAAACATAAAAGGGTCACCAAGATGTTGGGGTATGATTATGAGATCATATATAAGAAGGGTAAAGAGAATGTTAAGGTTAATGCTTTATCTAGAACTTTAGAGGAGGATGGGTCACTATTTGCCTTATCATTACCAAGTCTATAATGGATTGAGGAGGCCCACAATAAATGGATAAGAAAAGATACTTTAAGGCAACTCATTCAATGGCTTTAGGTATATCCCAACCCACCTAAAGGTCATGCATGGAAAAAAGATAAATTGCAGTATAAAGGGTGCATTGTTCTAGCAAAATATTCATCCCTAAAACAACAAGTCTTACATGAGCTACATTCATCATCGATAACCGATCACTCTGGATTTCATTAAACCTATGAAAGAAATAAGCATTCATTCTTTTGGGACAACATGAAATCAAATATCCAACACTTTGTAGCATCATGTGGCACATGCCAAAGAAACAAGGGAGAGACAGTGAAGATAAAAGGGGCATTGCAACCATTACCAATCCCAACATAGATTTGGACATGTATTTCAATGGATTTTATTGTGTGACTCCCAGAAGCAGGCACTGAATCAATCATCATGTGGTTGTTGACTGTCTTTCAAAAGCTGCTCATTTTTGTGCCCTAACTCATCCTTAGTGGCCCAAGCCTTCATGGATTAGATATCCAAGCCACAAGGTATGCCCACTTCCATTGTCTTGGATCGGGAGCCCACATTTACCAACAAATTTTGGCATGAACTATTTAAAATTTAAGGTGCACAGCTAAATAAGAACACTGTATATCACCCTTAAGATGATGTTCAAAAATAAGTGTTCAACAAGTGCATAGAAACCTATTTGAGATGTTTTGCTTCCGAAAAACCACACCAATGGGCACAATGGCTTCCCCTTACCAAATGGCGGTACAACACCTCTTATCATGGAGCAACCAAAATGACACCATATTAAGATAATTATGAAAAAAAACCCTTATTAGTAGCATCCTATGTACCATGAACCTCCAAGGTTCATGTAGTAGATCGAACACTTCATACTAGAGAAACCATTATCCATGTCCTCAAGGACAACTTATTTATGGTGCAAAATCGAATTAAACAACAAGCTGACCAACACATATCTTAACATTCTTTTGATGAAGGGGATAAAGTGTTTCTTCACTTGCAACCTTATAAATAGACATAACTCAAAGACAAAGTTCCCCAGAAGTTGGCTCCCAAGTTCTATGGTCCCTATCAGATCATACAATGCTCTGGTTAGGTCACCTACAAGTTGGTTATCCCAACCCACTCCAAGATTCCTCTTGTCTTTCATGTGTCTTGTTTGAAGAAAGTTGTGGGATTAAATTGCAAAGTTCATACCAACCTATCAAAACTTGATGAAGAAGATTCCATTTGGGTACAGCCAAAAGAAACATTAGATACTAGAGAGCACTGATTGCGCCATTGGATGATCAAGGAAGTATTGATCTAGTGGAAATATATGCAACCGAAAGATGCCACATGGGAACTGACAATGGTGCTTTAACATTGTGGACAATGGTGCTTTTGAAGGGGGAGGGCATGTTAGGGTCCTACCTTAATCCCCTTACTTAGATATTTTATTAATGTATGAGACCACCTTCCTTGAATAAGGCATATTAAATAGTTATTTAATAGTCACTCATTGTAATAAAGGGCCCTTTTTAGTAATAAGACCCAAATTAGTTGGTTGACCCTTAGTATAAGTGACCCATGGGTAGTTAATATTCTCCATGGATAGCGATATATTGAGTAGAAGGTTATGTATTATTTTATCAAGAATTGTTGGCAATATGGCAATACACGTTGGCATTGATGGCATTGGTATTGATGAAAATATATGATAGACATTGTTGTTCATTGGCATTGACAATATTAACTCTACTGCATAATCATGACTGATATAGGGATACTAAGGCTGCATATTGTTCAGACAGATGTGAAGAACATGATGACATATCTGCATGATAAATGCTTCAAATATGAGACCTCTTTAAGTACAGGGAGCCCCACATGCCTTGCAAAGGTTCTTGGTATTGTTGCTCTGCCATGCAATCTGCTGAAGTGTGAAGACGTAGTGAGTGTAATCAGACAATAGGCTAGAACAAGAAAGAAGACAGAGTAGATGAATGTGATGACAAAGTTGTTGTTAACACAAGGGATGTATGTGGCATATAAGAACATGAATTTGTGCAGAAGGTTATTGAAATGTATGACAAGTATCTGGATTGTGTAAAGCATGCATTTCAAAATGATCAATGTATTTATAAAGGATTTACATGAAGAATTTTTGGTAATATGCAATAAAAAGTCGAACTAAGCACAATTGCAGAGTTGTTGGCAGAGTTTTGTGATAATATACTTAAGAAGGCTAGCATTGGCAAAATGAGGACGATGATTTTTTTTAAGTGGTCTCAAATATTTCAAGTCTTCATCACATCAATATTGTAGATCCTGTTGGTTATTGTGTTGAGCACAACCAACATTTACTTGTTTATGAATACATGAGTAATGGAACTTTTCATGACATACTCCATTTAGGGGATGAGCTGAGCAAGAAATTCTCATGGAATGTTCGTGTCAGGATTTCTATGATGCTATTGGAGAACCCATTATTAGTAAACAAGTTATTATCAGCCAAGAGATAATGAACACAGTTCATTTTTGCTGGTAACTTTTCATCTCCTAGATTCATCTTATCTACTGCATTAACAGTTTCAAAAACACTTTCTATGCTTCAGTCTATTGGAATCAAAGTGTCTGCATTTGATGCTTTAATTTGCAGCAGTGGGAGCCAACTTTTATATACAATTGGTGAAAATCTAGATTCATCCATATATTTGGATCCAGACTATGATTCACATATTGATTATCGATGGGGTGTAGAAGAACTGAGAAAAAGCATGAGAAAATTGATAGGTCCAGAGAATTCTCGGTTCCTAGTGGAAGAGGTTGAAGCCTCTAACTCCCATTGCTTGGCCTATCAAGTCAAGAACATATCCACTGCTCCCAAAGTAGATGAGCTGAGGCGACAACTGAGAATGAGAGATTTGATATCCCACGTGGTTTATACTCAAAATTTTTCTTGGTTGTGTGTGCTGCCTCTTCATGCTTAAAGATTTCAAGCTTTAAGGTATTTGTATGTTCGGTGTGGTTGTTAAACTGGTGCAAAGACTAAACTGCTCGTTGAGGATTAATACCATATTGGTAGTGAGTAAAATATTATTTGGGTTTATATACACAACACTTCCCATATCATATCGACACATAGTACAAGGGAATGGTGGGGGCTCTAGGTGCTTGGAATCCTCGAGAAGATCACCAGCCTGGAGCCCGGGATGACCTGTCAGGCCCCCTACATTTTGGTCAAAGTGACTAAGAACATTGGATAAATATTTTTTTTATACACTAGTGGTGCGATGGTCATTGAGTGACCATGGGCTTAGAAGAGTCCGTTATGTCAGTTGGAAGTGAAACTGCCATTTTGTCGGAGTTTTTTTGGCATAATGCCAAGTCGAGTGGGTCACCAAAATACGCTACCAAGTTAATACCACTTCGAATATTGAATAGTGCTATTCCAATCGGAGTTTTTGGCATGCTGCCAATTGTGGAGGTTTGCTAAAAAAACACTGCACAACACCAAAGAATTCAAACTGTCACGATTTGGTATAATGATAAAGCCAACAATGGATTCACTTCTTGTGGTTGGTTTCCAGATGGTAAATGTTTTCTCTCTGGTGGAGTTGATAAATGCATCTACATATGGGATCTCGAGGGAAAGGAGTTGGATTCATGGAAAGGACAATATATTTCTCCTTCTAAACCTTGCAAATCAAGAGATACACCTTCAGGATATTGGAGCTTGTTCAAAGCTATTGTTAAGGTAAAAACATCACAAGCAAGGTTGCTATATTGCAGAGGCTATTAAATCTACACCACAACTGTCGAAAGGTTAACATGCTACCATTTCTAGATGTCCACCAAAGTAATAAAACCTTGCAAAAATGCAAAGACAATGACCTATTAAAAGACACAGTTAGATGATTCTTGGTTAATCATTCATACATTAAAAAGATGATGGCTATGTTGGTGAAAGGATTTGAAGATCCTAAAACTGAAGATAAATACGAAGATGGTGATGCCAAACATAATAGATTCTGATGTTGAAGGAAAAATGACACTAATGTTGATGCTGATGAAGGGCATGGTGAAAAGGATGATCATTCTGGAAAGAAAAAAAGACACAATAGATTAATAACCGTGTTATTAAAAATCAAAGGTTATTAGCCTGAAAATGAAGGGGTGTGATAGTTATGAAAATTTATGTAACTATAGAACAAGCATATTGTTTGGTGAAAAGGTGTGATGATAGGCCTATTTAATTGCTAAAGATCAGAAGAAGTATTAATGTGTCTCTTGTTGAAGATAGAAGATTAAATGAAAAAGAGATAGAGTAGAACAGATGAAGTCCAATGCTTGATAGAGAAGATTACTAGAGGACTGCATATATCATTGTCAGATTGTTGAACAAAGGGTGGCTGGGATGTGCTAGGGCAGGTTGGAGCCTGCAAGGGAGTAGGTTCTTCCTTGTCAGTTATAATTGACTAAATAGGGGGCTGAACCGTCCTTCCAATTGGAGCTGATGAACATGGGTACGAGTGCATCCTGATCAGTGGGTATTTATCTAAGAGAAATAACATCTTGCTTCTATGTAACTTGTAAAACATAATTTTGTAGTTAATAGAAAAGTGTTTGTGGTTTTCCCAATTGGGTTCCATGATAAAATATTGTGTTAAAATATTGATTGGATTAAAAGAAAAATTGATAAAATTGTTGTGTCATTAATTCACCCCCCCTGCCCCCTCTCAGTGACAGGATCTGGTCCTTCAATTGGTATCAGAGCGGGTCTCTTCACTAAAGGTTTAAATCACTTGAAGAGAAATATACATCAAAATGAATCAACAGTTGAAGATGTCATTAAAAGTCCCCCTATTTGATGGTGAAGACTATGTTTTCTGGAGTGTTAGAATGAAAATCTATCTGATGTCCATTGGACTGAAAGTATGGACATTAGTTGAAAAAGGATAAGATGTTCCAAAATTCACTCCCACAGAAGCAGAAGACAAGAAGAAATTTTGGGAACATGCAAAGGCTTTAAACACACTACAAGATGGACCGAGTAAGAAGATCCTTACTAAAGTACCTAACTGTAAAACTGCAAAACAACTCTGGGATAAATTGGAAACTATATATGCAGGAGATTCCAAGGTAAAGAGGGCCAAACTTTAGACTCTCAAAGTACAATATGAAGGTCTAAAAATGAAGGATGAAGAAAATATCTCAGAGTACTTCGAAAGAGTTGATAATATTGTTAATGCAATCATAGGTTTGGGAGTAGAAGTGTCAGACAATGAGTTAGTTGAAAATATACTAAGAAAACTTTCTATGTTGTATAATCCTAAAGTGTCCACTCTTTAAGATCGAGAAAATATAGAGCAACTCACTATGGATGAATTGTATGGAATCCTCACAGCCTATGAGTTAATATTAGGTCATGAGAGTCTCCCAAAAGGAGAGGCAACTTTCAAGGTGCTCAAGAAAACAAAAAATCATAAGCAAAAACCTCAACCCAACTATCATGAAGAATCTGATGTAGAAGAAGCCAATTTTATTAAAAAAATTCAAAAAGGATCAGGGAGGTGCAAAGGCAAGCTGCCTTTCAAATGTTTTAATTGTGGCAAGGTTGGCCACTTTGCAGCCAAGTGTCCCTATCCCAAGGAGGACCCTGAAGATGAAGAAGACACAAATAAACAATACAAGAAGAAGGGAAAACTCAACTACAAGAAAACGTTTTACAAAGGGAAAAATAATTTTTACTCAAAAGAAGTAAACAACAGTTCATTAGAGTCTAGTGACAGTGATAATGATGAAGTCCTTTTTCTAGGTATTGAAGAGCCTAATGAGATAGAATAAATTGAGCATGAGGAAGAGTCAGAAGATGAAGCAGAGGTTAATATGGAAGAATAACTTCTCAGTGCCTTGGATGAATTAAGAAGATACAAAACCAGATATAGACAACTGAAAATTTTTGTAGTTGAACAAAAGAAAAAACATGAACATAAAGAAAAAGAGACGGAAAAACTCATGAGCAACCTGAAAAACCAAATCCTAGAAGCAAATAGGATGGAAGAAAGTCTAGAAAAGTCTCTTAAAGAGAAACAAATAATCTGTGAAAGAATGGAGGCAGAATTAGTTCACCTAAGAAAAGAACTTGCTACAAAACTTATTCAAACAAGATATGAAAATAGCTCTAAAATATTAGATAAGATTATTACCACACAAAGGGATTCAGGTAACAAAAATGGAGTAGGTCATTCTCAAGAAGAAAACCAAGTTAATTCAAAATATTATGCAGTTGCTCTCCTCAGTACATTCAAGAAGAAAGATGAAGAAAAGACAAGTAATGATCAGAACTCCATAGGACTACTTCCACCCATCAAGAAGGAATATAAGACAACACCAAAGAAGGTTTATCAAAACATGTATCCACACATTTTCTTTGGGTATTTCTTTGCATTCTCTAATTTTAGACACAAAGCTATGAATTGTAGAGCATATGGAAGGAAAAACTTGAGGGCTAAGAACTATAACGTTAAAGATAACCAAATAGTAAATCAAGTTAAAAGCATAAATTATAACTCCTTTGCACCTCTACAAGAAGGGAACCTAGAATGCTTCAGATGTCATAATTATGGACATATAGCAAGTAGTTGCAGATTAATGGAAGTATTAGAAAAACCAAAGTTCATTAGAGAGAAAAAAAAGATTTGGAAAAAAAAAAAAATCAAAAGATTTGGGTGATCAAAACATATGACAAGAAATAAGGACAAGTTTTTGAACTTAAATGAACCAAAGGGTAAAGTTACATTTGGTGACAATGCCTTAGGTAACATACTTGGGAAAGGCAACTGTGAGTTTGCATCCTTTATTCCTAGAAATGTGATATTAGGAGAGAGGACTCAGGAAAATTGGTTGGTACTGCTCCTAGAACTCCCAAGAATGTATATATACTAAATACAAATTTGAATGAGGAGTGTCATATGAATTTAATAGATGAAAGTTGGCTATGGAATAGAAGGTTGGGGCACATTAACTTTGAAAATTTAGTGAAAGTCAACAATCTTGGGGTAGTAAGAAACTTGCCAAAGATCACAAATCCCTCAAATCCTATGTGTAGACACTGTCAACTAGGGAAGCAAACTAGAATAAGATTCAAAACAAAAGAATACTCAACCTCAAAACCTTTAGAGCTTATTCACACCGACCTCTGTGGACCTACAAGGACCAAGAGTCTACAAGGAGAGTCCTACTTTATGTTGTTCATTGTTGATTTCACTAGAATGGGTTGGGTATGTTTTCTCAAAGAAAAATCAGAAGCACTTAACAAATTCAAAGCTTTTAAGACCCTTGTTGAAAATGAAAAAGAGACAAAAATCAAATGTCTTAGATCAGACAACAGTGGTGAGTTCACCTCAAAAGAGTTTGACTCTTATGTGAAACTCATGGAATTAAGAGACAATTCTTTGCTACTAGAACACATCAACACAATGGGATTGCTGAGAGAAGGAATAGAACAGTCCAAAAGGCTGCAAGGACTATGCTCAATGAAGCAAGATTATCTGATGGATATTGGAGGGAAGCTGTAAGCAAAACACTATACATATTAAACAGAGGTCAGATCAGGATTAATAGTGATAAGACTCCTTATGAACTATGGTTTTGGAGAGCTCCTTCGGTAAAATACTTCAAGGTCTTTGCAAGTAAGTGTTACATCAAAAGGCTTGATGAGAATCTTGGAAAATTTGATGCTAGATCTGATGAAGGTATGTTTCTTGGATATGCTTCTACCAAGAAAGCATACAGATGCTACAATCTTAGATTACATAAGATTGTTGAGAGTACAGATGTAAAGGTGGATGATTTAAAAACAATAAGGATCAAACATCAAGAGACTATACTTGACAATGAAGATGAAGATGGTGATGAGTCAGTTGGTACACAAGCAGAAGAAGTAGAAGATAATAAAGAAGAAAAGGAAGAGGATGATATGGAACTAGTGAAGGTGAGGAAGATATTCAAGAAGAAGAGATAAGAGAAGAATCCCCAAGAAGAGACACACAGACACCCTCAAGAATGACTCAAAAGAATCATCTTGAAGAACTGATTATTGGAAATAAAAGCGATGGAGTACAGACAAGAAGACAATTGTTGTATCAGACAGAAATAACACTTTTGTCACATATTGAGCCCAACTCAGTCAAAGAGGCATGCAAAGATGAGAATTGGGTCAATTCTATGAATGAAGAATTGGACTAGATTGAAAAAATCAAACTTGGGAACTAGTTCCAAGACCAAAAATTAAGAATGTCATTGGAACTAAATGTGTGTATAAAAACAAAGTGGATGAGAATGGGAAAGTAATTAGGAACACAACCATATTGGTATGTAAAGGGTATGCTTAGGTTGAAAGGGTAGACTTTGAAGCAACCTTTCCACCTGTGGCTAGATTAGAGGCAATTAAGATGTTCTTAGCCTTTTCCAGCTACAAAAAATTTAAAGTATACCAAATGGATGTCAAGTCAACATTTATCAATGGAAACTTAGAAGAGGAAGTCTATATTGAGAAACCATAAGGATTTCAATTAACTAACAAAGGAAACTATGTCTGTAAACTAAAGAAAGCACTCTATGGGCTAAAACAAGCACCCAGAGCATGGTATGCAAGGCTAGATTCTTATTTACAAGTACAAGGCCTCAAAAGAGGATCAATAGACATCAATATTTATTGTAAAATTGTTGGTGATAACATTATTATTGTGGAAGTATATGTTGATGATATTATATTTGGGAGTGATGATGAAAAAATGAGTAAGGGCTTTGCTAGGAGAATGTAGCAAGAATTTGAAATGTCCTTGCTTGGTGAACTGAATTTGTTTCTAGGATTACAAATAGTATAGTCCAATAGAGGATTATTTATCCATTAGTCCAAGTATGTTAAAGATATGCTTAAGAAATTCCAGTTAGAGGATTGCAAACCTGTTAGTACACCTATGATAGTTGGATGCAAACTAAGCAAGGAAGACGAGTCCAAAGATGTAGATCCAAAACACTACAGATCAATGATTGGGAGTTTATTCTATGTAACAACTTCTAGACTTGATGTCAATCAAGTTGTTGGGATGGTGGCTAGATTCCAAATAACACCAAAAGAGAGCCATGTTCAAGCTATGAAAAGAATCTTTAGGTATTTGAAAGGAACCATAGATCTTGGTTTGTGGTACCCTAGCAAGGATTCATTCACTTTAAAGGCGTATTTAGATGCAGATTGTGCAGGTTGTGTAGATGACAGAAAATGTACAAGTGGAGGAGAATTCTTCTTGGGAGAATCATTGGTAGCTTGGATAAGCAAGAAACAATCCTCAATTTCTCTGTCTACCACTGAAGCTGAGTATATTGCAGCAGCAGAATGTTGCACACAAGTGGAATGGATGAAACAAACCTTACAAAACATCAAAATAGTGTTTGAAGAACCTACTACTATCTACTATGATAATACAAGTGCTATAAGTCTCTCTAAGAACCCTCTCCAACACTCCAAATCAAAACACATTCCCATAAAATACCACTATCTAAGAGATTAGGCTGAAAAAAAGAACATTAAATTGGAATATGTCCCAACACAAGAACAGGTGGCAGACATTTTCACAAAACCCTTAAGCAGAGATGTATTTGAATACCTTAGGCAAAGACTAGGAGTAGTCTCTCTTCCAATATAAACTCTCAAGAAAATAATGCAGTTGTTGGCATCAGTCCAGGGGGAGACAGTGATCAAAGTCAGGGGGAGTCATTCAGGCCTTTGCCCTTGATTTCAAAGGGGAGAAATGAAGACAGTATTGCCATCAATGCCAAAGGGGGAGATTGGTGGAAATATGGAAATATAGGTTGGCATTTATGGGATTGGTACCGGTGACAATAAATGAGAGACACTGTTGTTTATTGGCATTGGCAATATTAACTCTACTACATAATCACGACTGATATAGGGATACTAAGGCTGCATACAGTTCAGACATATGTGAATAACATGATGACATATCTGCTTGATAAATGCTTCAAATACGAGACCTCTTCAAGTACAGGGAGCCCCACATGCCTTGAAAAGGTTTTTGGTATTGTTGCTCTACCATGCAATCTACTGAAGTGTGAAGATGTAGTGAGTGTAATTAGGCAATAAAATTGAACAAGAAAGAAGACATAGTAGATGATTGTGATGCCAAAGTTGTTGTTAATACAAGGGATGCATGTGGCATACAAGAACATGAATTTGTGCAGAAGTTTATTGAAATGTATGATGAGTATTTGGATTGTGTAAAGCACGCATTTCAAAATGATCAATGTATTTATAAAGGATTTACAAGAAGCATTTTTGCTAATATGCAACTAAAATTCGGACTAAGCACAATTGTAGAGTTGTTGGCAGAGTTTTGCGATAATATACTTAAGAAGGCCAACATTGGCAGAATGAGGATGATGATTTTTTTTAAGTGGTCTCAAATATTTCAAATCTTCGTCACATCAATATTGTAGAGCCCGTTGGTTATTGTGTTGAGCACAACCAACATTTACTTGTTTATGAATACATGAGTAATGAAACATGACATACTTCATTCAAGGGATGAGCTGAGCAAGAAATTCTCATGGAATGTTCGTGTCAGGATTGAAGTGGATTGATATGATGCTATTGGAGAACCCCTTGTTAGTAAACAAGTTATTATCATCCAAGAGATAATGAATGTAGTTCATTTTTGCTAACAACTTTTCATCTCCTCGATTCATCTTATCTACTGCATTAATAGTTTTAGAAACACTTTCTATGCTTTAGTCTATTGGAATCAAAGTGTCTGCATTTGATGCTTTAATTTGTAGTAGTGGGAGCCAACTTTTATATATAGTTGGTGACAATCTAGATTCATCCATATATTCAGATCCATACTATGATTCATATATCGATTATCGATGGGGTGTAGAAGGACTGATAAAAATCATGAGAAAATTGAGAGATCCAGATAATTCTCGGTTCCTAGTGGAAGATGCTGAAGCCTCTAACTCCCATTGCTTGGCCTATCAAGTCAAGAACACATCTAGTGCTCCCAAAGAAGATGATTTGAGGCAGCAACTGAGAATGAGAGATTTGAGATCCCACGTGGTTTATACTCAAAATTGTTCCTGGCTACGTGTGTGGCCTCTTCATGCTTCAAGATTTCAAGCTTTAAGGTATTTGTATGTTCGGTGGGGTTGTTAAACTAGTGTAAAGACTCAACAACCGTTCGATCAAGAGATCGACGATGCTGATTAAAATGATCGTTGAGGATTAATCCCACATTAGTAGTGAGTAAAATGTTATTTGGGTTTATATACACAACACTTCCCATATCATATGGACACGTAGTGAAGGGTATGGTGGGGGATCTAGGTGCTTGGACTCCTCGAGAATATCACCAGCCTGGAGCCCAAGACGACCTGTTAGCCCCCCTACCTTTTGGTCAAAGTGACTAAGAATGTTGGATAAATATTTTTTTTATACACTACTGGTGCGGCGGTCATATGAGTGATGATGGGCTTAGAAGAGTCCGTTATGTTTGGAAGTGAAACTGCCATTTTGTCGGAGTGTTTTTGGCATAATGCCAAGTCGAGTGGGTCACCAAAATATGCTACCAATTTAATACCACTTCGAATATTGAATAGTGCTATTCCAATCGGAGTTTTTGGCATGCTGCCAATTGTGGAGGTTCGCTAAAAACCCCTGAACAACACCAAAGAATTCAAACTGTCACGATTTGGTATAACGATAAAGACAATAGTGGATTCACTTCCTGTGGTTGGTTTCCAGATGGTAAATTTTTTTATCTCTGGCGGAGTTGATAAATGCATCTACATATGGGATCTCGAGGGAAAGGAGTTGGATTCATGGAAAGGACAATATATTTCTCCTTCTAAACCTTGCAAATCAAGAGATAAACCTCTGGGATATTGGAGCTTGTTCAAAGCTGTTGTTAAGGTACAAAGATCACAAGTAAGGTCTCTATATTGCAGAGGCTATTAAATCTCCACCACAACTGTCGAAAGGTTAACATGCTGCCATTTCTAGATGTCCACCAAAGTAATAAAACCCTGCAAAAATGCAAAGACAATGACCTGTTAAAAGACACAATTAAATTATTCTTGGTTAATCATTCATACATTAAAAATATAATGGCTCTGTTTGTGAAAGTCTTTGAAGATCCAGACACTGAAGATAAATACGAAGATGGCAATGCCAAACAGAATGGATTTTGATGTTGAAGAAAACAATGACACTGATGCTGATGCTGATGAAGGGCATGGTGAAAAGGATGATCAACCTGCAGCCTGGAAAGAACAAAGACACAATAGAGTAATAACTGTGTTATTAAAAACCAAAGGTTATTAGCCTGAAAATGAAGTGGTGTGATAGTTATGAAAAATCATGTAACTATAGAACAAACATATTGTTTGGTGAAAATGTGTGATGACAGGCCTAGATAATTGCTAAAGATCAGAAGTAGTATTAATGTGTCTCTTGTTGAAGATAGAAGATTAAATGAAAAAGAGACAGAGCATAACATATGAAGTCTAGTGCTTGATAGAGAAGATTACCAGAGGAATGCATATCTCATTATCAGATTGTTGAACAAAGAGTGGTTGGGAGGTGCTAGGGCAAGTTGGAGCCTGCAGGGGAGTAGGTGCTTCCTTGTCAGTTGTAGCTGACTAAACATGGGGCTGAA
>JASDQU010735570.1:105175-135622 GCA_032191745.1 Picea mariana | reverse complement strand
GCAATATCAATATGCATTTGCTTATTCTTAATGGCTTCAAATTGAGAATTCATACTTGATATCTACCTTTGAAATTATTGCAATACCAACTCATTCCTTTTGTCCCATTCCCTTCACCACCTTTCCCATTTCTCACATATAAGGAGACACAATATTGAATCTCCCCTGCTTGCCTCTCACAATGCCTAATTCCCCTTCACAAATATTCATTTTCACAAACGTTGCATTTGTTGGAGTGAACATGGGATTAACCATTTCTAAAGAGCTTAACCAAAACAACCAACAAACACTTGAAACACAAAGTTGAGGGTGGATTAGAGGATTCCCACTCTTTGCTAAAAGAACAATTTCTCAAGCCAAGGAACAATATAATTCCAATTAAGAGCAACTAGCTCTAGGTTTAATGAGAAGATATCCCACATCTTACCATCGATCACGTCCTTTTAGAGTTATTAATAATGCATTCATTTGAAGTGATGTGATTAAGTACTCTTCTCATGGGGGAGTTAAAGGCCTCTAACTCCACTACCAACCATTGTTGCCACTTGTCCCAAGGGCTCAACTTCATTACAAATATTAATGGATTTATATTGTTTCATGGGATGTGGCGAAGATCCAATACCTCTCATTTTTTCTCACTATTCTATTGTTCAAATTTATTGCTTCATTTTCTTATTTGTCAACTGAGGCACTGAGCTTCCCAAGAACCTAATCTATGAATTTGAAGCTTTGAGCCATAATTTTTCTAGTGACAAGTCTACTTTGGAGACCATATTTTGGAATTGTTTTGTAATATACATATCATATTATTATTAAGGAATATCCTAGAACATATATTTGTTTGATCCCCACATCCTTTAGAAACAATAGACCTTAATAGAGAGTTAGGATCTCAAATTGATTATTGGATTCCTTGCCTAATCCCTAAGTGTAGGTAATTTCCTGGTTTCCCTCAGGATAATGCATGATTGATGCAGGAGCATCCACACCTCATCAAGCGAGCCAGCGCGTGGAGAAAGAAACTACAGCTGGACAGTGCCAGCACATATGTTTTTGAAATGCTTTGGAAGTTGTAGCGCCGCTCTTTCATGAAGTCATTCATAAAGAAGCGCACTTGTATTGTATGTAGATAGGAAGGCATTTATTAGTTTTAATGCTGTTAGATAGGAATTTATTGTAGATTTGATAGTTTCAGATTTCAAGAGGGAAAACGGAATATAGGCACCCTCCTTTGTATTATTGTATAATTCAGAATTATTGAGAACAGAAGCAAGAGAAGAGCAGAGCAGAGAGCTTGTGAATAACACCCATGTATAGATTGAATTAATAGAAGAAGGACTTTGATTCAGTTTCATGGTTTGTGTCATTTCTCTGTGTTGATATTATGCTCATGTATGTTTGCTTTCTGCTATACGTTTGCTTTGATATGCTGCGTAAGAGATTTCATAGTTGATTTGAAGTCTGTGAAAGAGAGGAGAATGAGTTTCAATTGTTTCTCTATCTGAGCCAAGAGATTTCTGCATAGAGTGCAGTGGCATTCATTCGCATAGAGTGCATTGATGGGGCTAGACAGTTGAACTCTTACTCTCATCTGCCTAAGAGAAGAGTTGGGTTATTAGAGCCGTGCAGGAGAAGTGCAGGCTGAAATAGAAGCCTCAGAAGTTAGTCTGAGTACAGGAAGGCCGTGAGTACTGTGGCTGTAAGGGCACAGGATCTAAAGCATTCAACACTTAGAAAGCTGTTGAAGGTCGAGTAAGGAAGCATGAGCAAAATCTCTGAAGGAGTCAGAGGAATCAAGCTCAGGAGGGATAGTTCCTTCTTGATGCTGTAGGAGGAGGACCCAGAAGGGGCTCGAACAGAAATGACGCTTTGGAGCAGGAGGAATCTCTAAGGTGGAGAATTGACGGCCAGGGTTCATAGGCGAGGCTCATGAAATCCCGTTGATCGTTGGATCGTGGGGAAGCTGCGGGGAAGTTAACCCGTAGGCGCAGGAAGGATCGAAGCCCATCGGGGTTCGACATTCGGTGTTTGACGAGGCGAGGCGCAGACTCGTTGAAATCGCGAGTCATTTGGAGCCGTCAATCATCATAGGGACACGTGGCACGTGATCTCGGAAAGTCGGGTTTCGGCGTTCGGGGTTTTTGACATCAAGGAAAACTTGTATCGTGGATTCACGATCCGCGAAATCCCGAAGGTGACGTGGCAGTGTAGGACCACAGGTACGAGTGGAGTCCAGGTGGCCTTGTATCGGGAGATCGGTGCCTCGGGGCTCGGAGTTTGGAAAGTCAGATTGTTGACATTGCAAGCAGTGATTTCCCGATAGGGAAATCCCCGACGGAAGTGGAACCGTTGACCTTTGACTCATCGGGGTTTGGGGTTTTGAATTACATGTGAACTGTGCTCGCAGGATTCACGAAATCGCGAATTCCGATTTCCCGAGAAGCGAAGGGGATATCGCCGAAGGAGTTACTGTGGGTAAAGAACTTTCGATGAGGAAGTTGAAGAGCATTTGACTCTTCAGGCCTGGGTGGAAGAAGGTCCTGGTGAGAGCGGGTTGCCTCTGAGGGCGACAGGCACCAAGTGGTATCAGAGCGGGAGAAGAGTTCTCTTTGTTCCGGTAGCAGAGAGAAGTGGATCACACCATGCCGCCTAGGAGAGAAAGGCAGTCACATGATCGAGAAGACAGGGATACCCGAAGAAGAGGTAGACCGGCAGGGAATCCAGAAATAAAGCGCCAAATGCGAGATCTCTGAGCAAGGCTTGAGGAGATGGAGATTGCGCAGAGACGCGGAGATGGTGCAGTAGAGTTCAGTGATTCTGAGGTGGAAGAGGAAGCTGGACATGATGTAGAGGAAGTCACAGCAGAAGATGCTTCAACTGAATGGTTGATAAGAGCTATCGCCAGGATGAGCTCAAAGACAAAGATGGACATTCCCGTCTATGAGGGGAGTCTGGATGCTGAAGAGTTGCTGGACTGGATCCGAGCACTCGACACCTACTTCAATTACGAANCACTAAGTTAAAGGGACATGCAGCCTTATGGTGGGATGAGTTGCAGGTTGATAGGCGCTGCAAGGGAAAACAAAAGATTAAGAGCTGGGATCGGATGATTGCTAAGATGAAAGCAAAATTCATCCCCAGAGATTATCAGATCACACTGTTCAGGCGAATGCAGAACCTGAGACAGAAGATGATGACGGTGAAAGAGTACACCGAGGAGTTTTACAGACTCAATATCAGAGCTGGTCATCGAGAGAGTGATGACGAGAAGGTGGCGAGATACCTGAATGGTTTAAGGTATGACATTCATGATGACCTAAGCATGCTAACCATCAGGACGGTGGAAGATGCTTACCAATTGGCCCTGAAAGCCGAGGAGAAGCTGATCCGCAAGCAGGGACAACGAGGGCGAGGCAGGAGTCAGCCCAGAGGCAAGGCAGTTGCCCAAGATAAATATCAGAAGCCCAAGGAGGATTGGAAGAAAACTCAGGGTAAAATGGAGAGAGGTGGAACCTCACAGAGGCAGCAATATGATAAGCCGAGGAGGTAGCATACAGAGCATGGTGGCGGATATGCTGATGCCAACGCGTTTCCTCGTACCCGAGGCAGAGGAAGAGGTCGAGGAGGAATCATCACATGTTTTACATGTGGAAAAGATGGACATAAAGCCGTTGATTGTCCAGATAGGAAAATGGACAGAAGTGAAGCTCACATCACTGAAGCGCAGAAGCGTGATGTTGAGAACGAATATGCAGACAGTGGAAGATTGCTTGGGATGCATAAGATCCTTTTGACACCTGAGAAAGAGGTGGAAAACGTAGTGCAGAGGAGCAGACTGTTCAGAACGGCTTGCACAACCAAGGACAGGAAATGCAAAGTCATAGTTGATAGTGGGAGCACTGATAATCTCGTTTCGACCGAGATGGTGGAAAAGCTGGAGCTGGAAACAACTAAGCACCCAAGTCCCTACAAAGTCTCGTGGCTACAGAAAGGACACCGGGTAAGTGTCACGAAACAATGCTTAGTTAAATTCAAGATAGGAAATTACCATGATGAGATTTTGTGTGATGTTATTCCCATGGATGTATGTCATATATTCCTGGGTAGACCATGGCAGTATGATAGAAATGTTGTTCATGATGGGAGAATGAACACGTACACCTTGGAGAAGGATGGGAGAACACACAGATTGCTTCCGATAAAGGATAAAGAAGTGAAGCCGGAAGTAACCAGCACAATACTTCTCATGAGTGGGAAGGAACTTCTCACAGAGATGGAGAAGAATGAAGAACCACAATTCTTTGTGGTCAGGAAACCAAGAATCGTCCTGACAAGCACAAGAGTGGACGACTTGCCAGAGGAAATTCAGGAACTGCTGGGAGAGTTCGCTGATATCATCGTGGACGAACTACCTCGTTCGTTGCCACCGATGAGGAGTGTGAGTCACCATATTGACCTCATACCCGGAAGAAGTTTACCGAACAAGGCAGCGTACAGGTTGAAACCTCAGGAGAACGAGGAGGTCAAAAGGCAGGTACATGATTTGCTGGATAAAGGACTGGTCAGAGAGAGTCTAAGTCCGTGTGTTGTTCCGACAGTACTAAGTCCGAAGAAGGATGGGGGCTGGAGGATGTGTACAGACTCCAGGGCGATAAACAAAATCACCATCAGATACAGATTTCCACTGCCGAGAATGGATGATTTGATGGATTGCCTGAGTGGGGCAAATTACTTTTCAAAGATTGATCTCAAGAGCGGATATCATCAGATTCGCATGAGAGAAGGAGATGAATGGAAAACAACATTCAAGACAAACGAAGGTTTGTACGAATGGCTGGTCATGCCGTTTGGGTTGACAAACGTGCCAAGCACATTCATGAGGCTGATGAATGAATTTCTGAGGGAATTCATTGGCAAATTTGCGGTCGTGTATCTGGACGACATACTGATTTTCAGCAAGACCAAGGCTGAACACTTGAGACATTTGGCCATTGTGATGAAAAGACTACAACAGGAGAAGCTGTTGATTAATATGAAGAAGTGTTCGTTCATGCAGACAGAACTCATTTATTTGGGTTTTGTAATCTCGGCGAATGAATTGAAGATGGATCCTGAAAAGGTGGAAGTAATCAGGAATTGGCCATCGCCGAGGAATGTTTTTGAGGTAAGGAGTTTCCATGGATTAGCTAGTTTCTACAGGAAATTCATTCGAAATTTCAATGGGATTAGTGCAGCAATGATGGACACAGTAAAGAAGCGGCATAAAGTTTTTCATTGGACAGTAGAGGCTGAAAGGAGCTTCAATCTGTTGAAGCATAAGATAACAGATCAACCAATTATGGTGTTGCCTGATTTTCAGAAGACATTTCAAGTGAAATGTGATGCAAGCGGGTATGCTGTTGGAGGGGTCTTGAGTCAGGATGACAGGCCTCTTGCATATTACAGCGAGAAGCTGGATGATGCAAAGCTGAAATACTCCATGTACGATAAAGAGTTTTATGCCATCATACAGGCATTAAAGAAGTGGAGACATTACTTAATACCCAAGGAATTTGTATTGTACAGCGATAATCATGCATTGTAGTTTGTAAGTCAACAAGAGAAGTTGAACCAAAAGCATGCAAAATGGGTAGAGTACATGCAAAATTTCACATTTGTCATTAAACACATTTCAGGAACTGCTAACAAAGTAGCTGATGCTTTGAGCAGGAAATGTTTGTTGCTGCAGGAGTTCAGAGTCAAGACGCTGGGTTTTGAAAATCTGAAGAATATGTATGCACGTGATGCAGATTTCGGAGAAGCATACGAGGCAGCCGAGAACCCAGTTCTCAGGGATAGAAGCCCATGGATAGACTACCTGATCCAGGAGGGATTGTTGTTTAAAGGCAACCAACTATGCATTCCAGATTTCTCCATGAGGGAGAATTTGGTGAGAGAAAAGAATAGCGGGGGATTAGCAGGTCATTTTGGACATGACAAGACGTTCGCCAAGTTGAGCGAATCGTATTTTTGGCCGGGAATGCATGCAGATGTCAAACGGTTTGTTGACAGGTGCAGGGTATGTCAACACGCGAAGAGCCGAAAGCAAAACACAAGGTTCTATCAGCCATTGCCCATACCTGAGAGGCCATGGGAGGCAATTAGTATGGATTTTGTTCTGGGATTACCGAGGACGCCGAGAGGAGTTGATTCCATCTTTGTGGTGGTAGACAGGTTTTCTAAGATGGCACATTTCATACCGTGTCAGAAGACCAGCGATGCAACCCACATCGCAAACTTGTTCTTCAAAGAGGTTGTTAGATTGCATGGATTGCCGAGGAGCATAGTCTCGGACAGGGATACCAAGTTCATAGGTCATTTTTGGAGGACGCTATGGAAGACGCTGGGAACTAATTTGGCTTTTAGTTCAGCTTACCATCCGCAGACGGATGGCCAAACAGAGGTGGTGAACAGAAGTCTGGAGGATTTATTGAGAAGCTTGGTGACAGAGCACCATAGCAGTTGGGACCAGATATTACCACAGGCAGAATTTGCTTACAATGACTCTGTGAACAGGAGTACAGGAAAAAGGCCATTTTAGATTTTGTATGGGACACAGCCGAGGGGAGTTTCTGAGCTCAGGGAGTCAGGATAGGCTGAAACTAGTAGCGCTCGTGCTGAAGAATTTGCTAAAGCAATGGAGGAACTTCACACGCAGGTGAAGCAGCGACTGCAGAGGTCAAATCAAGAGTATAAGCACAGAGCTGATCAACAGAAGAGACAACTTCAGTTTGAAGTTGGGGACATGGTTCTTGCACACCTGAGGAAGGAAAGGTTCCCAAGGGGAACATATAATAAACTCAAGATGAAGAAAATCGGACCTTGTAGAGTCCTGAAGAAATTCGGGGAAAATGCATATGAAATTGAGTTGCCAGAGGGCATCGAGATATCTCCGATTTTCAATATTTCGGATTTATACCCATACCGGGTTGGAGAAGCACAAGCTGGAACTGAAGAACCGGTGATACAGTTGCAAAAACAATTGCCAGTTGCACAGAAGCCTCAGATGGAGTGCATACTGGATAAGCGAGTGGGAAAGAAGACCAGGCGTAAGCAATATTTTGAATACCTGGTGAAATGGAAGAATCACCGAGTGGAGGATGCCAGCTGGGAGACAGACACAGTTATACAAAAGCATGGGCACTGTGCAGGAGCTCATGGACAGGAGCCCATGAAATCTTTTGAGCTGAGGAGTAATGATGTAGGAGCATCCACACCTCATCAAGCGAGCCAGCGCGTGGAGAAAGAAAATACAGCTGGACAACGCCAGCACATATGTTTTTGAAATGCTTTGGAAGTTGTAGCGCCGCTCTTTCATGAAGTCATTCATAAAGAAGCGCACTTGTATTGTATGTAGATAGGAAGGCATTTATTAGTTTTAATGCTGTTAGATAGGAATTTATTGTAGATTTGATAGTTTTAGATTTCGAGAGGGCAAACGGAATATAGGCACCCTCCTTTGTATTATTGTATAATTCAGAATTATTGAGAACAAAAGCAAGAGAAGAGCAGAGCAGAGAGCTTGTGAAGAACACCCATGTACAGATTGAATTAATAGAAGAAGGACTTTGATTCAGTTTCATGGTTTGTGTCGTTTCTCTGTGTTGATATTATGCTCATGTATGTTTGCTTTCTGCTATACGTTTGCTTTGATATGCTGCGTAAGAGATTTCATAGTTGATTTGAAGTCTGTGAAAGAGAGGAGAATGAGTTTCAATTGTTTCTCTGTCTGAGCCAAGAGATTCCTGCATAGAGTGCAGTGGAATTCATTCGCATAGAGTGCGTTGATGGGGCTAGACAGTTGAACTCTTACTCTCATCTGCCTAAGAGAAGAGCTGGGTTATTAGAGCCGTGCAGGAGAAGTGCAGGCTGAAATAGAAGCCTCAGAAGTTAGTCTGAGTACAGGAAGGCCGTGAGTACTGTGGATGTAAGGGCACAGGATCTAAAAGCATTCAACACTTAGAAAGCTGTTGAAGGTCGAGTAAGGAAGCGTGAGCAAAATCTTTGAAGGAGTCAGAGGAATCAAGCTCAGGAGGGATAGTTCCTTCTTGATGCCGTAGGAGGAGGACCCAGGAGGGGCTCGAACAGAAATGGCGCTTTGGAGCAGGAGGAATCTCTAAGGCGGAGAATTGACGGCCAGGGTTCGTAGGCGAGGCTCACGAAATCCCGCTGATCGTTGGATCGTGGGGAAGCTGCGAGGAAGTTAACCCGTAGGCGCAGGAAGGATCGAAACCCATCGGGGTTCGGCATTCGGCGTTTGACGAGGCGAGGCGCAGACTCGTTGAAATCGCGAGTCATTCGGAGCTGTTAATCATCATAGGGACACGTGGCACGCGATCCCGGAAGGTCGGGTTTCGGCGTTCGAGGTTTTTGACATCAAGGAAAACTTGTATCGTGGATTCGGGATCCGTGAAATCCCGAAGGTGACGTGGCAGTGTAGGACCACAGGTACGAGTGGAGTCCAGGTGGCCTTGTATCGGGAGATCGGTACCTCGGGGCTCGGAGTTTGGAAAGTCAGATTGTTGACATTGCAAGCAGCGATTTCCCAATAGGGAAATCCCCGACGGAAGTGGAACCGTTGACCTTTGACTCATCGAGGTTTGGGGTTTTGAATTACATGTGAACTGTGCTTGCAGGATTCGCGAAATCGCGAATTCCAATTTTTCGAGAAGCGAAGGGGAGATCGCCGAAGGAGTTACTGTGGGTAAAGAACTTCCGACGAGGAAGTTGAAGAGCATTTGACTCTTCGGGCCTGGGTGGAAGAAGGTCCTGGTGAGAGCGGGTTGCCTCTGAGGGCGACAGGCACCAATGATCCTTCATGCACCTACCATCCCTATATTTCCTTTTGAAGCCCCACCAAAGCAGAGAATATGATGTTTCCTAGATAATAGCTAAAAAATGAACTCTTCCTCTATCATTATGAGTTGCCATGATGATAATTTCCTTGATCTCCCTAGCTGAACAAGGAAATTATCTATCCCTCTTGTTAGCACATCCTTTAGTCGTAATCTCTCCTATGTTTCTAGCTATAATGGATTTTTCTCCTTCACCCCTTTTGACCAAATTATTTCAGAAAGTAAACCTCAATCCTGTGTTACCACCTTTTGAGGTGGGAGGACCTCACGTTGAAACATTTCTTTGTTTCTAGCATGCTATATTTTCTAGCTCAAGTATTTTTGGGTTTCCATCCAGATTCTTTTTAGAAGAGGATTGTTTGTGTTAGGGTCCTACCCTAACCCCCTTACTTATATACTTTATTAATGTATGAGGCCACCTTCCTTGAATAAGGCCAATTAAATAGCTAGTTAATAGTCACTAAATGTAATCAAGGTCCTTTTTAGTAATAAGGCCCAAATTAGTTGGCCTACCCTCATTATAAGGGGCCCATAGGTAGTTAAGATTCTCCATGGATAGTTATTTATTGAGTAGAAGGTTATGTATTGTTTTGTCAAGAATAATTATGTATTTGGAGCATTTCTCTTGGAGGTTTCCCCCTTGAAGAGGCAAGTGAACATAGATCTCTAATTCTATCTCTCCTTTCTCTTGTGTTCTTGGGGTTTTCACTAATTTATGTCATTTCTCTAAATTTTGGGGGTTAAGTACACTATAAGTGGTATTAGAGCTCTTTCTTAGGCATAAAGTGGAAGATTTTTTTTTCTTTTTCTTTTTGCAGATGTTTTATGGGAAAAAGAGGATGACAATATTCAGGTAGATTTCTAAAACTTTATGTATAGAATTTAAAGAAACCATCCATAGATATGAATTCCTCTTAAACAAATACCCAATTTCTATTAAAAAGGGCATCCAAAACGGTGTCTAGAAAGTGGAGATATCGTCAATTCAAAATCTACAATTTTTTAGGGTTTTTTCCCGTGATGATCACGAATTTAGTAGATTGGATATCTTTTGACAAAGTTCTTAGATTTCAATCAAACCAATGCCATTATATCCAAAAATTCCGCGTGTTTCATAATTGGGGTCATAATAGCCAATCATATAACTATAATTGAAGTTCAGATCATTTTACATTTTCGATATCAAGGCCTACCTTGCACAAGTTATTTTATGGTGATTTTAAGAACTTTTTTTTGGGGTTAACAAGCTCATAATTTTTTTTTTCTTAGAGATTTGTTCTGACATCTTTAATAACACAATGATCTATCGTTCAATGGGTAAAACTACACTAGGGGAAGAATACACATAGGATATATAAGTGGAATCACATTGTTGGAAATCCTTGTAATCCATGTTGGTACCCCTTTAAGTAGTACAACATCGAATAGTAAATGTGTATGAAATTTCACTTCGACATACCCTTGGGTATATAGGAAGCCCCCCGGGTATACCTGAAACTAGCTTTAGATAAGCTAATCGACCGTCTTATTGCTGTAGTACACCAAGAACAAAATTTGAGGATACCACTCTCTAGTATTTGGGTAGTCAAGTAGTATGACTAAGGGCATGGTTAAGCTTCCTTGGTTAGTGCCCTAAAATATTTGGCCAAGTACTATTGTTGGACCCAGCATGTATATCAAAGAGATATAGAACCTGACATTCCCTTGTCCTCGAGACCTCATAACTTTTTCCATTGACATCACCCACAAATGATAATACCTATAAATCACCTCATGGTTCTTTAAACAATATGACCACTTGCTCTGCTTCAAATAGGTTGAACAACCTAGAAAATCAATTTAAGAAGTGGGATGATAAGTTAGATTGGTTGAATGAGCAGTGGAATAAGAAACTATATGCAAAGTTCCAACAAAACCTAGCCAACTTTGAAAATATGTTGACTGATAAATTGACGGGTATGTCAGCTTAGGGAATACTAGAAGAACACCTTTGAACTACACAACAATTCGAGCCACACCAGGAAGAAACTTCTCTCTCAAGACTATTTAGCCTCACAATCCTTTTTAGGTCTGCACAACAATATATCAATGGATAATAACATATGACATCGTTCTCCTAAGGTGTATCTGGACAAGTTTGATGGTTCTGATCCATCGAGATGGGTCACCCAGATGGAACATTACTTTTCCCTCTAGGGCATTAGCGACGACATGATAAAAATTAGGGTGGGGGTCTTGTATCTAGATCTGGAATGATGGAAATGGTGGGAATGGCATAAAAAATAATATGTAACCTATATTGCTTGGAGTTAGTTTGTTAACGTTGTTTATGCATGTTTCAAGAAAGACACTCACTATTTAGGGTGGCTTACCAAGTTATGTTGAACAAGCTCAATCATAGATTTTATGGCATCCTTTGAGAAATTAACTATATGTACATAGAACTCAACAAGTTCTTTCTATAAAGGATGTTTCATCAGTGACATCAAGGAGGAGATTCAAGAACAAGTTAGATTGCAATGCCCTACTACATGGTTGGAAGCAATGTAGAGGGCCCTAGAAGCAAAGACGACGATCAATGCATAAAAAAAAACGACCTTCATTCCCCACACTGATCCTTCCAAACCTACTTCCCCAAGAACAAATGCTACTCATCCCTTGAAAGTACAACAATTCTCCAATGAAAATGGAAGATCACCAAAGACGAGGACTCTGTTATAATTGTGATGAAAATAATGCTTTGGGTCATCGGTGTAAAGAACAAAAATTATTCCAAATTGATATGACCACTCAAGCATCGACTGAAGACATAAGTATCAAAGAGACCCCAAAGTAGAAGCTAAAAACACCAACACTCAACCTTAGCTGGATATCTAACCTCCATTCTCTCATGAATAATCACTTATCTCCCTACATGCATTATTTGGCATTTCAACTCCACAAACCTTGAAACTCATAGGTTACATCAAGCACCAGAAAGTCATAGTCCTAGTTGATAGTGGCAGTACTCACAATTCCATTCATAAGAGAATGGAAAAAGAAACCCATTATTTTGTACACCCAGTGCTCAAATTTCAAATCATGATCGACAATTGAGGTATGATGAAATGTGGGGGAAGATGTAAAAATGTTAGACTCTAGATGGGAGACTATTAGCTCAAAACCCATCTATTTTCCATCGATATGGGTGGGTGTGATATAGTATTAGGGGAAGAATGGCTATGCACGTTGGGACTAGTCACCATGGATTTCAAAGAACTCTTTATGAGTTTCAATCAAGAGGGTCATGTACAGACCCTTCGAGGGCTTCATGCATGCTTTTCTGAAATATTCAACTCTCATTGTATGGAGAAGTTATTAAAGAAGGGTCGCTCTGGCATTATTTCCCAAGTTAATTTCAAACATGTTATGGATAACCCAACATAAGAAATCCACCCAGACTTGTAGCTAGTCCTTAACAAACATCATGAGGTCTTTGAGACACCAAAAGGTTTACCCCCTTCTCGAGGAGAGCATGACCATGGCATTCCCCTTATTCCAGGAATTCAACCACCAAATGTATGCCCTTATCACTACCCTTTTACACAAAATAATGAGATAGAAAATACAATTCAAAAGCTATTAGAGGCATGGGTCATATGTCCTAGTACAATCCCTCATACATCGCCAGAAGTCATGGTATTAAAGAAGGCAGACACTTGGCACACGTGTCTTGATTTTAAAGCTCTCGATAAGTTGACAATCAAGGACAAATTTCTCATCCCTGTTATTGATGATCTCCTTGATGAACTTCATGGAGGAAAGTTTTTCACTAAGCTTGATGTACTTTCAGGATACCACCATATTAGGATGAAAGAGGCATGCATTCCAAAGAAAACATTCTGAACGCATGAAGTTCATTATGAGTTTCTAGTGATGACTTTTGGCCTTTATAATTCTCCATCCACTTTCTAGAGTCTCATGAACAAGATTTTCAAACCCTTCCTATGCAATTTTGTGCTATTATTCTTCGATGATATATTTATCTATAATAAAACATGGGAATCACACATAGATAATGTTTATAAGTCCTTGCAACTCTTGAGAGACAATCAATTATTTGTGAAGCACTATGAATGTTCTTTTGGGGATACTAAGGTTGAATATTTGGGTCACATTGTAAGTCAAGAGAGAGTATGAGTTGATCCCAATAAAGTGATGGTTATGCAAGATTACCCCGTCCCAAAACACTGAAGAGATTGAGGGGATACTTAGGACTTATAGGCTACTACATGAAATTTGTAAAAATTATGGAAAAATTGTAGCTCCCCTAACTTCACTCCTAAAAAATAATGCCTTTGTTTAGAGTGAGGTAGCAACACAAGCCTTTGTTGCTTTAAAGGATGTCATGTGCACTACTCTAGCATTGGAAGTACCCGAATTTAATAATACCTTTGTCTTGGAATGTGATGCTTCAGAAAGAGGTCATAGAGAATTATTAATGCAAGAAGGACTCCCCTTGGCATTCACCAACAAAAAATTGTGTGACCACAAGTTGGGAAAAACCACATATGAGAAGGAAATGATGGATATCCTTCATGCAGTGTAGACTTGGCATCCATATCTCATAGGGAGGCATTTTTAGATAAATACTAACCATAATAGTCTGAAGTACTTGCTTAAACAACAATTGTCTTCACCAGAGCAACATAAAAGGGTCATCGAGATGTTGGGGTATGATTATGAGATCATATATAAGAAGGCTAAAGAGAATGTTAAGGTTAATGCTTTATCTAGAACTTTAGAGGAGGATGGGTCACTATTTGCCTTATCATTACCAAGTCTGTAATGGATTGAGGAGGCCCACAATAAATGGATAACAAAAGATACTTTAAGGCAACTCATTCAATGGCTTCAGGTATATCCCAACCCACCTAAAGGTCATGCATGGCAAAAAGATAAATTGCAGTATAAAGGGTGCATTGTTCTAGCAAAATATTCATCCCTAAAACAACAAGTCTTACATGAGCTACATTCATCATCGATAACCGATCACTCTGGATTTCATTAAACCTATGAAAGAACTAAGCATTCATTCTTTTGGGACAACATGAAATCAAATATCCAACACTTTGTAGCATCATGTGGCACGTGCCAAAGAAACAAGGGAGAGACAGTGAAGATAAAAGGGGCATTGCAACCATTACCAATCCCAACATAGATTTGGACATGTATTTCAATGGATTTTATTGTGGGACTCCCAGAAGCAGGCACTGAATCAGTCATCATGTGGTTGTTGAATGTCTTTCAAAAGCTACTCATTTTTGTGCCCTAACTCATCCTTAGTGGCCCAAGCCTTCATGTATCAGATATCCAAGCTACAAGGTATGCCCGCTTCCATTGTCTTGGATCGGGAGCCCACATTTACCAACAAATTTTGGCATGAACTATTTAAACTTTAAGGTGCACAGCTAAATAAGAACACTGTATATCACCCTTAAGCTGATGTTCAAAAATAAGTGTTCAACAAGTGCGTAGAAACCTATTTGAGATGTTTTGCTTCCGAAAAACCGCACCAATGGGCACAATGGCTTCCCCTTGCCAAATGGCGGTACAACACCTCTTATCATGGAGCAACCAAAATGACACCATATTAAGCTAATTATGGAAAAAAACCCTTATCAGTAGCATCCTATGTACCATGAACCTCCAAGGTTCATGTAGTAGATCGAACACTTCACACTAGAGAAACCATTATCCATGTCCTCAAGGACAACTTGTTTATGGTGCAAAATTGAATTAAACAACACGCTGACCAACACATATCTTAACATTCTTTTGACGAAGGGGATAAAGTGTTTCTTCGCTTGCAACCTTATAAATAGACATAATTCAAAGACAAAGTTCCCCAGAAGTTGGCTCCCAAGTTCTATGGTCCCTATCAGATCATACAATGCTTTGGTCAGGTCACCTACAAGTTGGTTATCCCAACCCACTCCAAGATTCCTCTTGTCTTTCATGTGTCTTGTTTGAAGAAAGTTGTGGGATTAAATTGCAAAGTTCATACCAACCTATCAAAACTTGATGAAGAAGGTTCCATTTGGCTACAGCCAGAAGAAACATTAGATACTAGAGAGCACTGATTGTGCCATTGGATGATCAAGGAAGTATTGATCTAGTGGAAAGATATGCAACCGAAAGATGCCACATGGGAACTGACAATGGTGCTTTAACATTGTGGACAATGGTGCTTTTGAAAGGGGAGGGCATGTTAGGGTCCTACCTTAATCCCCTTACTTAGATATTTTATTAATGTATGAGACCACCTTCCTTGAATAAGGCATATTAAATAGTTATTTAATAGTCACTCATTGTAATAAAGGGCCCTTTTTAGTAATAAGACCCAAATTAGTTAGTTGACCCTTAGTATAAGTGACCCATAGGTAGTTAATATTCTCCATGGATAGCGATATATTGAGTAGAAGGTTATGTATTATTTTATCAAGAATTGTTGGCAATATGGCAATACACGTTGGCATTGATGGCATTGGTACTGATGACAATATATGAGAGACATTGTTGTTCATTGGCATTGACAATATTAACTCTCCTGCATAATCATAACTGATATAGGGATACTAAGGCTGCATATAGTTTAGACAGATGTGAAGAACATGATGACATATCTTCTTGATAAATGCTTCAAATATGAGACCTCTTTAAGTACAGGGAGCCCCACATGCCTTGCAAAGGTTCTTGGTATTGTTGCTCTGCCATGCAATTTGCTGAAGTGTGAAGAAATAGTGAGTGTAATCAGACAATAGACTTGAACAAGAAAGAAGACATAGTAGATGACTGTGATGACAAAGTTGTTGTTAATACAAGGGATGTATGTGGCATATAAGAACATGAATTTGTGCAGAAGGTTATTGAAATGTATGACAAGTATCTGGATTGTGTAAAGCATGCATTTCAAAATGATCAATGTATTTATAAAGGCTTTACATGAATATTTTTTGGTAATATGCAATAAAAAGTCGAACTAAGCACAATTGCAGAGTTGTTGAAAGAGTTTTGTGATAATATACTTAAGAAGGCTAGCATTGGCAAAATGAGGACGATGATTTTTTTTAAGTGGTCTCAAATATTTCAAATCTTCATCACATCAATATTGTAGAGCCTGTTGGTTATTGTGTTGAGCACAACCAACATTTGCTTGTTTATGAATACATGAGTAATGGAACTCTTCATGACATACTCCATTCAGGGGATGAGTTGAGCAAGAAATTCTCATGGAATGTTCGTGTCAGGATTTCTATGATGCTATTGGAGAACCCATTGTTAGTAAACAAGTTATTATCATCCAAGAGATAATGAACACAGTTCATTTTTGCTGGCAACTTTTCATCTCCTAGATTCATCTTATCTATTGCATTAACAGTTTCAGAAACACTTTCTATGCTTCAGTATATTGGAATCAAAGTGTCTGCATTTGATGCTTTAATTTGCAATAGTGGGAGCCAACTTTTATATACAGTTGGTGAAAATCTAGATTCATCCATATATTCGGATCCAGACTATCATTCACATATCGATTATCGCTGGGGTGTAGAAGAACTGAGAAAAAACATGAGAAAATTGATAGGTTCAGAGAATTCTCGGTTCCTAGTGGAAGATGTTGAAGCCTCTAACTCCCATTGCTTGGCCTATCAAGTCAAGGACATATCCACTGCTCCCAAAGCAGATGAGCTGAGGCGATAACTGAGAATGAGAGATTTGATATCCCACGTGGTTTATACTCAAAATTGTTCCTGGCTGTGTGTGCTGCCTCTTCATGCTTCAAGATTTCAAGCTTTAAGGTATTTGTATGTTCGGTGTGGTTCTTAAACTGGTGCAAAGACTAAACTACCTGTTGAGGATTAATACCATATTGGTAGTGAGTAAAATATTATTTGGGTTTATATACACAACACTTCCCATATCATATCGACACATAGTGCAAGGGAATGGTGGGGGCTCTAGGTGCTTGGAATCCTTGAGAAGATCACCAGCCTAGAGCCCGGGACGACCTGTTAGGCCCCCTACATTTTGGTCAAAGTGACTAAGAACATTGGATAAATATTTTTTTTATACACTAGTGGTGCGACGGTCATATGAGTGACCATGGGCTTAGAAGAGTTTGTTATGTTAGTTGGAAGTGAAACTGCCATTTTGTCGGAGTTTTTTTGGCATAATGCCAAGTCGAGTGGGTCACAAAAATACGCTACCAAGTTAATACCACTTCGAATATTGAATAGCGCTATTCCAATCGGAGTTTTTGGCATGCTGTCAATTGTGGAGGTTTGCTAAAAAAACACTGCACAACACCAAAGAATTCAAACTGTCACGATTTGGTATAATGATAAAGCCAACAATGGATTCACTTCTTGTGGTTGGTTTCCAGATGGTAAACGTTTTCTCTCTGGCGGAGTTGATAAATGCATCTACATATGGGATCTCGAGGGAAAGGAGTTGGATTCATGGAAAGGACAATAGATTTCTCCTTCTAAACCTTGCAAATCAAGAGATACACCTCCAGGATATTGGAGCTTGTTCAAAGCTGTTGTTAAGGTAAAAACATCACAAGCAAGGTCGCTATATTGCAGAGGCTATTAAATCTACACCACAACTGTCGAAAGGTTAACATGCTACCATTTCTAGATGTCCACCAAAGTAATAAAACCTTGCAAAAATGCAAAGACAACGACTTGTTAAAAGACACAGTTAGATGATTCTTGGTTAATCATTCATACATTAAAAAGATGATGGCTCTGTTTGTGAAAGGATTTGAAGATCCTAAAACTGAAGATAAATATGAAGATGGTGATGCCAAACATAATGGATTCTGACGTTGAAGAAAAAATGACACTAAGGTTGATGCTGATGAAGGGCATGGTGAAAAGGATGATCATCCCGGAAAGAAAAAAGACACAATAGATTAATAATTGTGTTATTAAAAATCAAAGGATATTAGCCTGAAAATGAAGGGGTGTGATAGTTATGAAAATTTATGTAACTATAGAACAAACATATTGTTTGGTGAAAATGTGTGATGATAGGCCTATATAATTGCTAAAGATCAGAATCAATATTAATGTGTCTCTTGTTGAAGATAGAAGATTAAATGAAAAAAAGACAGAGCATAACAGATGATGTCCAATGCTTGATAGAGAAAATTACCAAAGGACTGCATATATCATTGTCAGATTGTTGAACAAAGCATGGCTGGGAGGTGTTAGGGCAGGTTGGAGCCTGCAAGGGAGTAGGTTCTTCCTTGTCAGTTGTAGTTGACTAAATAGGGGGCTGAACTGTCCTTCTAGTTGGAGCTGATGAACATGGGTGCGAGTGCATCCTGATCAGTGGGTATTGATCTAAGAGAAATAACATCTTGCTTCTATGTAACTTGTAAAACATAATTTTGCAGTTAATAGAAAAGTGTTTGTGGTTTTCCCAATTGGGTTCCATGATAAAATATTGTGTTAAAATAATGATTGCATTAAAAGAAAAATTGATAAAATTGTTGTGTCACTGATTCACCCCCCCCTCTCAGTGATAGGATCTGGTCCTTCAATTGGTATCAGAGCGGGTCTCTTCACTAAAGGTTTAAATCACTTGAAGAGAAATATACATCGGAATGGATCAACAGTTGAAGATGTCATTAAAAGTCCCCCTATTTGATGGTGAAGACTATGTTTTCTGGAGTGTTAGAATGAAAATCTATCTGATGTCCATTGGACTGGAAGTATGGACATTAGTTGAAAAAGGATATGATGTTCCAAAATTCACTCCCACAGAAGCAGAATACAAGAAGAAATTTTGGGAACATGCAAAGGCTTTAAACACACTACAAGCTGGACTGAGTAAGAAGATCCTTGCTAAAGTACTAAACTGTAAAACTGCAAAACAACTCTGGGATAAATTGGAAACTATATATGCAGGAGATTCCAAGGTAAAGAGGGCCAAACTTCAGGCTCTCAAAGTACAATATGAAGGTCTAAAAATGAAGGATGAAGAAAATATCTCAGAGTACTTTGAAAGAGTTGATAATATTGTTAATGCAATCAGAGGTTTGGGAGTAGAAGTGTCAGACAATGAGTTAGTTGAAAATATACTAAGAAAACTTCCTATGTTGTATAATCCTAAAGTTTCCACTCTTGAAGATCGAGAAAATATAGATCAACTCACTATGGATGAATTGTATGGAATCCTCACAGTCTATGAGTTAATATTAGGTCATGAGAGCCTCCCAAAAGGAGAGGCAACTTTCAAGGTGCTCAAGAAAACAAAAAATCATAAGCAAAAACCTCAACCCAGCTATCATGAAGAATCTGATGTAGAAGAAGCCAATTTTATTAAAAAACTTCAGAAAGGATCAGGGAGGTGCAAAGGCAAGCTGCCTTTCAAATGCTTTAATTGTGGCAAGGTTGGCCACTTTGCAGCCAAGTGTTCCTATCCCAAGGAGGACCTTGAAGATGAAGAAGACACAAATAAACAATACAAGAAGAAGGGAAAACCCAACTACAAGAAAACATTTTACAAAGAGAAAAATAATTTTTACTCAAAAGAAGTAAACAACAGTTCATCAGAGTCTAGTGACAGTGATGATGATGAAGTCCTTTTTCTAGGTATTGAAGAGCCTAATGAGATAGAATAAAATGAGCATGAGGAAGAGTCAGAAGATGAAGCAGAGGTTAATATGGAAGAATAACTTCTTAGTGCCTTGGATGAATTAAGAAGATACAAAACCAGATATAGACAACTGAATATTTTTGTAGTTGAACAAAAGAAAAAACATGAACATAAAGAAAAAGAGACGGAAAAACTCATGAGCAACCTGAAAAACCAAATCCTAGAAGCAAATAGGATGGAAGAAAGTCTAGAGAAGTGTCTTAAAGAGAAACAAATAATCTGTAAAAGAATGGAGGCATAATTAGTTCACCTAAGAAAAGAACTTGCTGCAAAACTTATTCAAACAAGATATGAAAATAGCTCTAAAATATTAGATAAAATTATTACCACACAAAGGGATTCAGGTAACAAAAATGGAGTAGGTTATTCTCAAGAAGAAAACCAAGTTAATTCAAAATATTATGTAGTTGCTCTCCTCAGTACATTCAAGAAGAAAGATGAAGAAAAGACAAGTAATGATCAGAACTCCATAGGACTACTTCCACCCATCAAGAAGGAATATAAGACAACACCGAAGAAGGTTTATCAAAACATGTATCCTCACATTTTCTTTGGGTATTGATTTGCATTCTCTAATTTTAGACACAAAGCTATGAATTGTAGAGCATATGGAAGGAAAAACTTGAGGGTTAAGAACTATAACCTTAAAGATAACCAAACAGTAAATCAAGTTAAAAGCATAAATTATAACTCCTTTGCACCTCTACAAGAAGGGAACCTAGAATGCTTCAGATGTCATAATTATGGACATATAGCAAGTAGTTGCAGATTAATGGAAGTATTAGAAAAACCAAAGTTCATTAGAGAGAAAAAGAAGCTTTGGAAAGAAAAAACATCAAAAGAGGAATGTCTTATTGCCTTGAAATCCCAAGATAAAGAAGATCTCTAGTATGTTGACAGTGGGTGATCAAAACATATGACAAGAAATAAGGACAAGTTTTTGAACTTAAATGAACAAAAGGGTAAAGTTACATTTGGTGACAATGCTTTAGGTAACATACTTGGGAAAGGCATTGTGAGTTTGGGAAAAGACAAAGCCAAGGATGTGTTGCTTGTTGAAAAGCTGAAACTTAGCCTATTAAGTGTCTGCCAAACTTGTGATCAGGGGCACATTTGCATCCTTTATTCCCAGAAATGTGATATTAGGAGAGAGGACTCAGGAAAATTGGTTGGTACTGCTCCTAGAACTCCCAAGAATGTATATATACTAAATACAAATTTGAATGAGGAGTGTCATATAAATTTAGTAGATGAAAGTTGGCTATGGAATAGAAGGTTGGGGCACATTAACTTTGAAAATTTAGTGAAAGTCAACAATCTTGGGGCAGTAAGAAACTTGCCAAAGATCACAAATCCCTCAAATCTTATGTGTAGACACTGTCAACTAGGGAAGCAAACTAGAATAAGGTTCAAAACAAAAGAATACTCAACCTCAAAACCTTTAGAGCTTATTCACACCGACCTCTGTGGACCTACAAGGACCAAGAGTCTACAAGGAGAGTCCTACTTTATGTTTTTTATTGATGATTTTACTAGAATGGGTTGGGTATGTTTTCTCAAAGAAAAATCAGAAGCACTTAACAAATTCAAAGCTTTTAAGACCCTTGTTGAAAATGAAAAAGAGACAAAAATCAAATGTCTTAGATCAGAAAACAGTGGTGAGTTCACCTCAAAAGAGTTTCACCTCTTATGTGAAACTCATGGAATTAAGAGACAATTATTTGCTACTAGAACACATCAACAAAATGGGATTGTTGAGAGAAGGAATAGAACAGTCCAGGAGGCTGCAAGGACTATGCTCAATGAAGCAAGATTATCTAATGGATATTGGAGGGAAGCTATAAGCAAAACACTATACATATTAAACAGAGGTCAGATCAAGATTAATAGTGATAAGACTCCTTATGAACTATGGTTTGGGAGAGCTCCTTCGGTAAAATACTTCAAGGTTTTTGGAAGTAAGTGTTACATCAAAAGGCTTGATGAGAATGTCAGAAAATTTGATGCTAGATCTGATGAAGGTATGTTTCTTGGATATGCTTCTACCAAGAAAGCATACAGCTGCTACAATCTTAGATTACATAAGATTGTTGAGAGTGCAGATGTAAAGGTGGATGATTTAAAAACAATAAGGATCAAACATCAAGAGACTATACTTGACAATGAAGATGAAGATGGTGATGAGTCAGTTGGTACACAAGCAGAAGAAGTAGAAGAGAATAAAGAAGAAAAGGAAGAGGATGATATGGAACTAGTGAAAATGAGGAAGATATTCAAGAAGAAGAGACAAGAGAAGAATCCCCAAGAAGAGACAAACAAACACCCTCAAGAATGACTCAAAAGAATCATCTTGAAGAACTGATTATTGGAAATAAAAGCGATGGAGTGCAGACAAGAAGACAATTGTTGTATCAGACAGAAATAACACTTTTGTCACATATTGAGCCCAACTCAATCAAAGAGGCATGCAAAGATGAGAATTGGGTCAATTGTATGAATGAATAATTGGACCAGATTGAAAAAAAACAAACTTGGGAACTAGTTCCAAGACCAAAAATTAAGAATGTCATTGGAACTAAATGTGTGTATAAAAACAAAGTGGGTGAGAATGGGAAAGTAATTAGGAACAAATCCATATTGGTATGTAAAGGGTATGCTCAGGTTGAAAGGGTAGACTTTGAAGCAACCTTTCCACCTGTGGCCAGATTAGAGGCAATTAAGATGTTCTTAGCCTTTGCCAGCTACAAAAAATTTAAAGTATACCAAATGGACGTCAAGTCAACATTTCTCAATGGAAACTTAGAAGAGGAAGTCTATATTGAGAAACCATAAGGATTTCAATTAACTAACAAAGGAGACTATGTCTGTAAACTAAAGAAAGCACTCTATGGGCTAAAAGAAGCACCCAGAGCATGGTATGCAAGGCTAGATTCTTATTTACAAGTACAAGGCCTCAAAAGAGGATCAATAGACATCAATCTTTATTGTAAAATTGTTGGTGATAACATTATTATTGTGAAAGTATATGTTGATGATATTATATTTGGGAGTGATGATGAAAAAATGAGTAAGGGCTTTGCTAGAAGAATGTAGCAAGAATTTGAAATGTCCTTGCTTCGTGAACTGAATTTCTTTCTAGGATTACAAATAGTACAGTCCAATAGAGGATTATTTATCCATTAGTCCAAGTATGTTAAAGATATGCTTAAGAAATTCTAGTTAGAGGATTGCAAACCTGTTAGTACACCTATGACAGTTGGATGCAAACTAAGCAAGGAAGACGAGTCCAAAGATGTAGATCCAAAACACTACAGATCAATGATTGGGAGTTTACTCTATGTAACAACTTCCAGACCTGATGTCAAGCAAGTTGTTGGGATGGTGGCTAGATTCCAAACAACACCAAAAGAGAGCCATGTTCAAGCTGTGAAAAGAATCTTTAGGTATTTGAAAGGAACCATAGATCTTGGTTTGTGTTACCCTAGCAAGGATTCATTCACTTTAAAGGCATATTTAGATGCAGATTGTGCAGGTTGTGTATATGACAGAAAATGTACAAGTGGAGGAGCCTTCTTCTTGGTAGAATCATTGGTAGCTTGGATAAGCAAGAAACAATCCTCAATTTCTCTGTCTACCACTGAAGCTGATTATATTGCAGTAGTAGAATGTTGCACACAAGTGGAATGGATGAAACAAACCTTACAAGACATCAAAATAGTGTTTGAAGAACCTACTACTATCTACTGTGATAATACAAGTGCTATAAGTCTCTCCAAGAACCCTTTCCAACACTCCAAATCAAAACACATTCCCATAAAATACCACTATCTAAGAGATTAGGCTGAAAAAAAGAACATTATATTGGAATATGTCCCAACACAAGAACATGTGGCAGACATTTTCACAAAATCCTTAAGCAAAGATGCATTTGAATACCTTAGGCAAAGACTAGGAGTAGTCTCTCTTCCAATATAAACTCTCAAGAAAACAATGCAGTTGTTGGCATCAGTTCAGGGGGAGACAGTGATCAAAGTTAGGGGCAGTCATTCAGGCCTTTGCCCTTGATTTCAAAGGGGAGAAATGAAGACAATATTGCCATCAATGACAAAGGGGGATATTGGTGGCAATATGGAAATATAGGTTGGCATTGATGGGATTGGTACCGGTGACAATAAATGAGAGACACTGTTGTTCATTGGCATTGGCAATATTAACTCTACTGCATAATCACGACTGATATAGGGATACTAAGGCTACACACAGTTCAGACATATGTGAATAACATGATGACATATTTGCTTGATAAATGCTTCAAATATGAGACCTCTTCAAGTACAGGGAGCCCCATATACCTTGAAAAGGTTTTTGGTATTGTTGCTCTACCATGCAATCTATTGAAGTGTGAAGATGTAGTGAGTGTAATTAGGCAATAGAATTGAACAAGAAAGAAGACATAGTAGATGACTATCATGCCAAATTTGTTGTTAATACAAGGGATGTATGTGGCATACAAGAACATGAATTTGTGCAGAAGTTTATTGAAATGTATGACGAGTATCTGGATTGTGTAAATAATGCATTTCAAAATGATCAATGTATTTATAAAGGCTTTACAGGAAGCATTTTTGGTAATATGCAACAAAAAGTTGTACTAAGCACAATTATAGAGTTGTTGGCAGAGTTTTGCGATAATATACTTAAGAAGGCCAACATTGGCAGAATGAGGATGATGATTTTTTTTAAGTGGTCTCAAATATTTCAAATCTTCGTCACATCAATATTGTAGAGCCCATTGGTTATTGTGTTGAGCACAACCAACATTTACTTGTTTATGAATACATGAGTAATGAAACATGACATACTCCATTCAAGGGATGAGCTGAGCAAGAAATTCTCATGGAATGTTTGTGTCAGGATTGAAGTGGATTGATATGATGCTATTGGAGAACTCCTTGTTAGTAAACAAGTTATTATCATCCAAGAGATAATGAATGCAGTTCGTTTTTGCTAACAACTTTTCATCTCCTCGATTCATCTTATCTACTGCATTAACAATTTTAGAAACACTTTCTATGCTTTAGTCTATTGGAATCAAAGTGTCTGCATTTGATGCTTTAATTTGCAGCAGTGGGAGCCAACTTTTATATATAGTTGGTGACAATCCAGATTCATCCATATGTTCAGATCCATACTATGATTCACATATCGATTATCGCTGGGGTGTAGAAGGACTGATAAAAATCATGAGAAAATTGAGAGGTCCAGAGAATTCTCGGTTCCTAGTGGAAGATGCTGAAGCCTCTAACTGCCATTGCTTGGCCTATCAAGTCAAGAACATATCTAGTTCTCCCAAAGCAGATGAGTTGAGGCGGCAACTGAGAATGAGAGATTTGAGATCCCACGTGGTTTATACTCAAAATTGTTCCTGGCTACATGTGTTGCCTCTTCATGCTTCAAGATTTCAAGCTTTAAGGTATTTGTATGTTCGGTGGGGTTGTTAAACTGGTGTAGAGACTCAACAACCATTCGATCAAGAGATCGACGATGCTGATTAAAATGATCGTTGAGGATTAATCCCACATTGGTAGTGAGTAAAATGTTATTTGGGTTTATATACACAACACTTCCCATATCATATGGACACGTAGTGAAAGGGTATGGTGGGGGCTCTAGGTGCTTGGACTCATCGAGAATATCACCAGCCTGGAGCCCAAGATGACCTGTCAGCCCCCCTACCTTTTGGTCAAAGCGACTAAGAATGTTGGATAAATATTTTTTTTATACACTACTGGCGCGACGGTCATATGAGTGACGATGGGCTTAGAAGAGTCCGTTATGTTTGGAAGTGAAACTGCCATTTTGTCGAAGTGTTTTTGGCATAATGCCAAGTCGAGTGGGTCACCAAAATATGCTACCAATTTAATACCACTTCGAATATTGAATAGCGCTATTCCAATCGGAGTTTTTGGCATGCTGCCAATTGTGGAGGTTTGCTAAAAACCCCTGCACAACACCAAAGAATTCAAACTGTCACGATTTGGTATAATGATAAAGCCAACAATGGATTCACTTCCTGTGGTTGGTTTCCAGATGGTAAATTTTTTATCTCTGGCAGAGTTGATAAATGCATCTACATATGGGATCTCGAGGGAAAGGAGTTGGATTCATGGAAAGGACAATATATTTCTCCTTCTACACCGTGCAAATCAAGAGATAAACCTCTGGGATATTGGAGCTTGTTCAAAAATGTTGTTAAGGTACAAAGATCACAAGTAAGGTCGCTATATTGTAGAGGCTATTAAATCTCCACCACAACTGTCGAAAGGTTAACATGATGCCATTTCTAGATGTCCACCAAAGTAATAAAACCCTGCAAAAATGCAAAGACAATGACCTGTTAAAAGACACAATTAAATTATTCTTGGTTAATCATTCATACATTAAAAATATAATGGCTCTGTTTGTGAAAGTCTTTGAAGATCCAGAAAATGAAGATAAATACGAAGATGGAGATGCCAAACAGAATGGATTCTGATGTTGAAGAAAACAATGACACTGATGCTGATGAAGGGCATGGTGAAAAGGATGATCAGCCTGCAGCCTGGAAAGAACAAAGACACAATAGAGTAATAATTATGTTATTAAAAACCAAAGGTTGTTAGCCTGGAAATGAAGTGGTGTGATAGTTATGAAAAATCATGTAACTATAGAACAGACATATTGTTTGGTGAAAATGTGTGATGATAGGCCTAGATAATTGCTAAAGATCAGAAGCAGTATTAATGTGTCTCTTGTTGAAGATAGAAGATTAAATGAAAAAGAGACAGAGCATAACAGATGAAGTCTAGTGCTTGATAGAGAAGATTACCAGAGGAATGCATATCTCATTGTCAGATTGTTGAACAAAGGGTGGTTGGGAGGTGCTAGGGCAAGTTGGAGCTTGCAGGGGAGTAGGTGCTTCCTTGTCAGTTGTAGCTGACTATACATGGGGCTGAACCCTCCTACCAGTTGGAGTTGGTGAACAGGGGTGTGGGTGCATCCTGATGAGTGGGTGATGATCTAAGAGGAAGAACATCTTCCTTCTATGTAACTTGTAAAACATAATTTTGCAATTAATATAAAAGTGTTTGTGGTTTTCCCAATTGGGTTCCACGATAAAATATTGTGTTAAATATTGATTGCATTAAAAGAAAAATTGATAAAATTGTCATGTCACTGATTCACCCCCCCCTCTCAGTGACAGGATCTGGTCCTTCAAGAATTGTTATTGTATTTGGAGCATTGCTCTTATAGGTTTCCCCCTTGAAGAGGAAAGTGAACATAAGTTTCTTTTTTTATTTCTCTTTTCTCTTGTGTTCTTGGGGTTTTCACTACATTTTATGTGATTGCTCTAAATTATTAGGGTAAAGTATACTACAGTTTGCAAATGTTCCTTGGTAATTTTTATTCCATGTCTAGAACATTTCCTTCCAACCTTGAGGCATTGCAAACTGATGTCCAAGGTCTAAGAAGGCCATTTTCCAAACTTTATGAGTGCATTCACATTTATAAAATACATAAATAAAGGTTTCTTATTCTTTAGCACAAAGAGAACCCAAAGACAAATCTTAGATTCCCCTATTTTTTAGATTTTCTTATGTTAGTGCCTTTCCATGCACCAATATCCAATAATATTTTTATTTTTATTTTTGGTAAACAATCCCCTTTGCAGATTGATTTCCATAGTGTGGATTTTGGAAGTTGAGTTTGTTTTGTTATTTTTAACTTGTATACTTTATTTTTTACTCTATAGGGTTCAACTTTCCTTTCCCACCCCCCTTTCTATTGTGTCTCTCTACTTACTGGGGTTGCACCACTTAATTTACTTAGAAAAATATTTCATTGGTCACATAGATGTTGAGTGTATTATCCCACATAGTATTCTTTGTTAAGATAGTAGTTGTCATGACACCTCTTGGATTTATAGGTGTTCTTGGAGATCCACGAGTTGTTGTGTTAAATACTTTCTCTCAATGGATGGATCTCTGAAATGATTTTTAGCCTAATATTTTAAAGTTGTTTTCACAGTTCTCAACTTTGCCTCACAAATGAAGGACGGAGAGCCTTGAACTGATTTTTTCCAAGACTCTTTTACGATGCCCGATGCATTCTAATCTTGTAGCTAGAGACAATTAGACCTGAATGGGAGGTGCCTGCCCATTTCCTAGGGATAACTAAGGAGATAATGTCTTGAGACCCTTAGGTTGAAGACACAGATTACCAAGTGACATATGTCTTACAACGTCCACATGCACATACAGAGACCCGCATTACCACCACACCACCTCAGTTCATCATGATGGAATTCACCACATCAAATTTCTTCCAGAAGATAATGGGTCTTTCTCCATGAGGCACAAGTCAAGTATTGTGGTAAGTGTTGCTTTAATATTTGAGACATTTATGTATGTTGCATTTTGAGCTGCTTTTGATTATGTAATGTATGCTTTGAACTTATGCTCTTTGCCTTGTTTTACCTTGGTGGTTGACATTGTGCCCTAGTAAGTGGTCACCCTTAGGGATGGATTTGCTACTGGGAGGTCCCCTTGACAATTCATTGTGCCATTCCTGATCATACTTATCATTTTCCACACTTCATCCTCTCATATTGCTATCTTTTGGGATTTTCGGGTGTACTAACCCAAGAGGGATTGTCCCTCATTTCATGGGAAGAAGGGGATGAATGCCTAGACAGAATGTAGCTGGTAAAAGATAAAAGCCAAATCATAACCTTCCATATTCTCTCCCAAAGAGGTCTTGAGAACAATGAAATGTTTCTCCTAAAAAATCAAAGACCTACAAAAGAAAAGAATAATAATAATAATATCACTACTACATATTGAAAAATTTGCGACGACCGCTTGCGACAAAAGTACTCTTTCGTCACAACATGCTTGAGAAAAAGTTTTTTTTTTCTAAATCTACCCCATGTTCGTCGCAATTTCGATGCCTACAGTTTGACTGAAATGTAATGGTCAATGTTCATCTCATAAGCGACGACCTTAGATTTGCCATCGCATAAGCGACGATAGTCAACCATAATAATTTAGTCAAACTTTATTGTTGAAAATGACCTGAAATAAATAGCTGTAAGAAATATATATATATTTTAGGTCACTATCGTCACAATTGCAGTGATCATGACCTAAAATTGGCCTATAAATATTTGATGATTTGAAGATGTTGCGACAATCTTGCTATAACAACGACGGTTCCGAAAGGGTATTTTTGTGCAGAAAAATGTCGCAGAATGTTGTTAGAGGTGGGGAAAAAAGTAAAGCGGGTGAAAAGGGTGATGGTAGATGTTATTTCCCTTGTAAAAAATGTTTCCTCAGACGTCCCATAAGAATTTTAATAGCAACAGCTACAAAACATTGTAGGAAATATGGTCACATTGATGGCGGATCAAATGAATATCGTACCATGGTAATTAGCTATATATTTATTGTATTTTTTTATTTTGTCAATTTTATATAAAATTATATATATGTATATATATTATTTGAATGTTTGTTATAGTATACACTAATTTTGCATGATTGTTTGTAATTATAAAGTTAGAGTTGCCCTCTAACTTTCCACAGAATATTGCACCAAGTATTAGTAGAAATGATTTTGTACAAGCTGAGGACATCATCATGACCAAGCAAATGAGGATCTCATGGAAGAAGATGATGGGACAAATCAAGTTAATGATCCCATGGAAGAAAATGATGGGACAAATCAAATGATCCAAGATTTGTTTTCGCAGTCGGATGAGGATGGGGAAAATGCTAGTATTTATGATGAACCTCTATTAGAAAAGGCAAATAAATGACTTTATGAAGGATCAAGAGCAAATCTTCTCTCCGCTACATTGTTGCTGGTGAACTTAAAGGTTATGAATAATTTGTCGAACACTTGTATGACACAGATACTAAGGTATGTAATATGTTTCATCTCCTACTGTACATAAATGTTGATTTTTTTATATTTGTTTTTAGTGTTAATTAATGTGTAAAATAAGAATGCATTTTTTACGATTAATATTCTTACATTAACTAGTTGTTTATTATGTTGTAGATTGTTAGGTGAATTTTTGTTACCATCGTCAAATATTTTACCTCACACATATCGAGGTTTGCATGCCATTATGAAAGACATTGGAATGGATAATCAAACTATAGATGCATGTCCTAATGACCATATTATATATTATGGACAACATGCTTCAAAAACTGAATGTCCACAATGTATTATCAGTAGATATCGAACCGATCATGTAACAAAAAGGGTGCCTCAAAAGGTTCTTCGTCATATTCCCATAATTCCACGTTTGCAACGATTGTTCAAGTGTGAAAGCATAGCACAATTTATGGATTACCATGCATGTAACATAAGTGAAGATGGTGATCTTCGAATGCCTACCGATGGTTCTGCATTTAGGGAAATTGAGGAAAAATGGACAGATTTCAAAGATGAACCTCGTAATGTTAGGCTTTCATTGGCAACTGATGGTGTTAATCCATTCAGAGAGCTTAGGTCAATTTGCTCAGTGTGGCCTATTTTTGTTATCAACAATAACATTTCTCCTTGGATGTCAATAAAGAGGGAGCACATAATGTTGACAATGATTGTTCCAGGTATTTGCTTACATTAATTCTTGGAATTTAACATTTTCATTTGTTTCAATTTTTGCATAATATCTTTTGTTTATTTATTTAATTATATATATTACATGATATCATTCCTTTAGTAATTATGTGTAATTTCAAACAATTAGGTAAGTACCAGGTTAAAGATATGAATGTATATATCAAGCCTCTTA
>JASDQU010735570.1:53949-70730 GCA_032191745.1 Picea mariana | reverse complement strand
GTACATGGCTGGTACATATGTGAGCTCCATTTATATATCTTATGATGTATTGTTAGAAGCATATTTGTTGGATGTCTTTGGTGCATGCATTTGGCATGTGATTGAGCTACATATTGGGACATGTAGTTGATGAGTTGATGAGGTGATTATGTTGTACATCATTGATGAGTCATATCTTGATCTATAGTTGATGCATGATTGGTACATACTTGGTACATTGATTAAGGAACTTGCTAGTAGTATGATTGACACATGGTTTATGATTGATATGGAATACATATATGGGAACACATCTTGACTGTGGTTCATCTTGTTGAATTTTGGTGCATGGATGATTCACTTTCTATGGTGCAGATAATAATACATGTTTGGTGCATGGTTGATGCACTTGTAGATGGAAGATGATTGTGGGTGATAGTACTTGGTTAAAGTACATCATTGGTATTACTTTCTTAGCATATACTTTGATACATGATGTATGGGATAGTTAAGACACTTGTTGATGCTTGATGGTTGAGATACATATCTTGACACATGGTTTGTGGCACTTGTTTTTTGATAGAGGCATATCATATGTGATATGAAACTTGTTTGAGGCACATGGTTGGTATGTTGACGATGTTATTGGTACATTGATAGTGGAAATTGTTGATGATACTGACATATGATTGGTACACTTTTTGGCACATATTATTGTTGGCACAGGGGCAAACCCAGGGTTCAGCTCCAAGAGCACACCAACAAGCCCTAACTACTGGCCCTTTCGGCAACGCCTGCGAGGCAGATGCATTCTCACCCGAAGCAGTTATGAGGGGGTTGCAAGACAAAGATGTCTACAACCAAAGGGAAGATCAAGTGGGTTTAACACAAGAACACCACAACATTCATATATCACTTATCAACTTAGATCTATTCTGCACATCTACTTATCAAATCTAAAACAATAATGAAATCACAGTATATCAATGACAGAGATAAAATACAAATCACACACAACACAAAATGTATGTGGTTCACCCTCCCTCTAGGGATACATCCACAGAACTGTGCTTTATAATATATTAGGACAAAGCATACAATTCTTGTCTGCGCTCTTAGCTAGCATATCTTCTTTCTTCTACTCTCTTTCTCTCCCCTCCCTACACACCCAACTGCAGGGTTGATCTTCGCACCCAGCTGAAGATCTTACAATACCAAAAGGCTCTCACCCTCGAAACTTCTCTCTCTCACAACAATAGTCTCTCACAACAACAACTAGATCGATCAATAACAATAATGGAAATCTTGACACAAACCCAACCCAGGTCTTCTTGACCTCTATTTATACATTAAAATAGCTCACTGACATCCTTAGGTCGAAACCTACATGTCCAAAACCCTAGATACCAAAACCCTAGGTCAACTTGACCCACGTTTTTAGGGATTCGCTAGCCTATCTTTCCTTCCTCCTCGCACGGTGCTCCAAAGAATCCAACGGTGTCTTTTCCCACTTGTTGATCTGTCCACGATCTTTCTTTCTTTCTTATCTATCATCCCCGATATCCTCATTTAACAACTTACTTCGCTTTGTATTTTCTGCTCTTTTGCTCACTTCAACCTAGTAACAGTCACTGTGTATTCTGCGAATTTCTCATTCTCCCTTTTCTACCTTGATCTTCGCTTACTTCCATAACCAAGGGACAACAAGCCCCCAACACTCACCTATGACTCGTTCCGAGGCACTTTAGATCTGAGATTTTTGTTTTACTTCGACTCTAGATTGCATAGTTCAGCCTCTACTTTCTGCTCGATGCCTCCTCTTTTTCCCATGTGCAAACTGTCTTTTCTGTGTCTCATACCTAGTTTCAACTACACCTGGTACCTAGAACCTTTTCTTCATGCTTTTACTGAGAACTACGGGGAAGCTGGTTGTCATAGTACAATTTCAACCAGCTCCCATTCACTAATCCTTCCTTTCACTCCCCATTCATAGTCTTTAATTGTGCAACTCCTCCCTCTATAACATAAGCAATCTCATATGGCCCTAGCCAATGCATTCTGAACTTCCAAGGATGTTTGATGAACTTACTATCATATATCAGGACTAGATCACCTTGTTTAAATGCCTTCTTCCTGATGTGCCTATCATGGTAGGCCTTCTCTCTTTCCTTCCGAACCTGCTGATAGAATCCTGCAATGAATCTATCTTCCTCTAGTTCAACTAGCTGTGTAAGCCTCTCTTGAACAATGCCAGGGTCATCCATATCTGTAAAGGCAACAATTATCAGGCTTGGTACCAAATATTCCATTGGAACAACAACTTCGAGACCATAAACCAATTTGAAGGGGGTCTGCATTGTCAACTTCTTGCAAGTGGTTCTATAGGCCCATAATACTACTGGTACTCTTAAATCCAAATCATCCCTATTCACACTGCAAATCTTGGTTAGTGTTGTTTCCAAAATCTTGTTGAATGATTCAACTGTCCCATTTGCTTATGGATGATAAGGTGTACTCTTCTGATGGTGGACTGCAAATTCTTCAGTCAGGGGTTCAACTGTCTTATTGATGAAATGTGTACCTTGATCACTCATAAGGATCTTTGGGCATCCAAACCTGGTTATGATGTCATCAAATATGAAGCGTGCACTATAGTTGCACTACAGTCCTTAACTTCTCTTGCTTCAACCCATCTGGTCAAGTATTTTGTTGCTATAATTATGTACCTTGCTCCTGTGTGCTTTCCCGGTGGTTTTATAGGTCCGACAAAGTCAATGGCCCATTTCTCAAATGCTTGTAGGGTCAGTTGTGGTGCCAATGGAATTTCATCTCTTCTGGATGGTTTCCCAACTCTTTGGCATACATCGTAGTCTCTGGAATAGTCTTTAGCATCTCTATGTAAGGTAGGCCACCAAAGGCCAACTCTTAGAACCTTCTGAATAGTTGCTTTCCCTGCGTAATGTCGTCCTACGATGCCTTCATGAGCTTCTGCGAGGATCAATGGTTGTTCTGCCTCCATAGCACATCTTCTTAATATCTCATCAGGTCCCATCTTGTATAGATGTCCGACTATTAGTGAGAAGTCTGCAACACACACAACTAGTTGTTTCTTTCGAGGAATTGTGTACTCACTAGGTGCCATTCTTGTTGATAGGAACTGGACTATCTCTGTGAAGTGATCATCGATCTTTCTAATGGCCAATAGCTGTGCATCTGGTAGTGCATCCTCCAAACTGGTCGACTCTTCTCCATGTTGCAACCTTGACAAATGGTCAGGCCCTTTGTTCATTCTCCCTGGCTTTACTATGATCTCAAAATCATATCCCTGAAATAGCATAAGCCATCTGCATATCCTTCCCCCCAACACTGGCTTGTTGACTAGGTATTTCAGCGTAGAGTGATCAGTAAACATTTTAAAGTGTCTTGCCAACAAGTAGTGGCGAAACTTCTGCAGTGCGTACACCATGGCTAACCCTTCTCTCTCAGTGGTGGTGTAGTTGATCTCTACAGTTGATAGCTTCCTGCTAGCAAAGGCTAACAGGTGGTCAATGTCTCCTGTTCCCGGTTGTGCTAACACAACTCCTAAAGCATTGGAAGATGCATTGACATGCACGTGAAATTTCTTGGTCCAATCTGGGAAAACTAGAATGGGCGCAATAACTATTTTCTGTTTCAGTGTGTCAAAGCTCTGCTGGCATTCTTCTGTCCAACTAAATTGACAATCCTTCTTCAACAACTTCTCCATGGGCGCTGTAATCTGAGCATAGCCCTTAATGAACTTCCTGTAGTAGCCTGTGTGTCCCAACGCAGTGCGCAACTGTTTAACTGAAGTAGGAGGGGGTAGATCAACTATAATGGTGATCTTGGATGGATCTACCAACAATCCTTGCTTACATACAATATGTCCTAACAAAACTCCAAATGGTGAAAAGAAAATGCATTTCTTCAGGTTCAAGGAAATTTGGCACTGCCTGCATTTATCCAACATTAGCCTTAGACATTCAATATGATTCTTCAATAAACTAAAAATAGTCCAATCATCAAAATATGCTTCTAAAAATTTATGGAGAAATTCCTTGAATGCTTCGATCACCACCCTGGAAAAGATGGCTGGGGCATTCTTCAGTCCGAATGGCATTACTGTATATAGGTAGGATCCCCATTCTATTGCAAATGTGGTCTTATGGCGATCTTCCTTGGCAATCCGGATCTGATGGTATCATGAAAATCCATCTGTAAGAATATACCTCTTGGCCTCCCACATTATCTAACACTTCATCAGTGAATGGTGTAGGGAAGGGGTCATGCAAACAGGCATCATTCAGCTTCGAAAGATCTATGAATATCCTGATTTCTTTTGTCTTCTTGTCTTGTACCACCATAGGGCTAATCCACTATGACTCTTCGACAGGTTCTATGATTCCTGCTTCCAACATTCTGTCAAGCTCAATCTTCACTTTTTCCTTATATTTAGGTTTCAATCTGTAAGGTCTCTATTTAACTGGTATTGCATCTAGCTTTAAAGGAATCCTCATCTCTCCCATAGTTCCTTTAATGCCCTTCATATGAGTGAAATTGGTTGGAAAGAAGTCCTGATATTCATGCAGTACCTATGTAATTTTGTCAATGGTGGCAACATCCCAGTAGTCTCCAACATTTGCAAACTTTGGTGTCTGCTCTGTTCCAATATTGACCTTCTTAAGCTTGATCGATTGTCCAATAAATGGTAGATGAACTCCTGGTCCTTCCATGTCTCTTTGGCCTTCTGTTTCTGTGATGTTCACTTTCCTAGGATCATTGTCTTCATCAACATTGATGTTGTAACAACCTTGTAGTTTTTGGAGAGGCGCAGTCCATTCGTCCTCTTCTTGTTCCAAAGGAAGGCTAGATGCCTTCTCGAATACTTTATGTCTCACAATCTGTAGTGCTTGATCTACTGAAGTAAATTGGCTTTCAAATAGGAATGTAGTTACATAATTCTGAGTCATACCTTCCCAATTTGTAGTGATGAGGCGCAACTCTGCTTGAAGGTACCAGTTGATAGGGATCATGTCCAACATGTTAATGTATTTGTGTACCCATTGTTCTTGAGGAATGTTGCTCCAGGCTTCCTCACAAATCCACACATGGTCCTTTGGACATCTTCGACCTGTGTACCGAACTTCGCAACCTTCTACTTGTGCTGAGAACCGCGCTCTCATCAGGGTACGACATTGTACCCAACCTGTGATGTTACTTTTGTGTGCCCCCCACCATCTTGTTGGTGTGGATTTCAAGGCCTCATCCATTGCCAATAATCTCTGTTGTATTGGTACACTTTCTTCAAAGTTCGACAAGAAGGTTTCTAAAGGATTCAGACCATCAAAGGTGGGTAAGTTGCTTACTGTTGTGCCAATCCAATGAACTTCTCTGGTTAATCTATCACATCTTCTTATAGATACTTCATACATCTTATTCTACCAGTTCTCCAGTGATTCTTCTGAGTCTGATGAACATACACTGTCACTTCACCAGCTTAAGTTTCCATCGGCTGTAGGATTAATGTAGTTCTGTTGTTTGGTTTTTAGCTTGTATATATTTTCTAGTGCATATGCATGGTCTTATTCTCTGATAGGTTCTGTGTATCACTGACCTTCATTTGGATCTAAAGGTGCAATGACCCTAAGACCATCTCTTTCAAAAGTCATACATCTTTTCTTTAAATCAACCACAGTGGAATTATTGAAAGCCCAATCAATTCCTAACAACACAGGGTAAGGACAACTATCATCAACTATTTCAATTACCTCAAAATATGCAAATGTTCTTACTCCATCAATGCCCACAGGGACATGTTCTAATCTGCCAAAAGGGCTTACAACTTGCTAATTATCCATCCTAAGCCTGATAGGGGAATAGATCAACTTTGGTTTTTCCATCAGAGCCTAGGTTTGCTTCGTTATGCCATTGACCTCCGACCCTAAGTAGAGGACTACATAATCTATCTCATACTCTCCTATTTGAGCATTCAAATATAATTTCTTATTTGTCCTTCTCTTCTTACTAATTTGGTGTACTGCCCTATTAAGCAAGGGGTCTATCTTTCCTAGCTCATATTGTCTGATTAAATTTTGTAACTCTTGTACAATGCTTTCATCTTGAATCAACTTAATACAAGTATATAAAAATTCCATGAGCTTGCTTACCTCTTTTCCTTCTTTTGGCGAAGCAGACTGATCAAATGCCAGAGGCATTCCATATTCTCTCACTTTTGGTCTTGTCTCCAATGGAGAGCCTTGGTCTTCTCTGAATTCTTTTCTGGCTTCCTCAAATATTTATCTTTCTTTCTTTGCATCAAACATTTGTGTCTTCTGTGTAGCTTTCCTAATTCCTAAATCTTCTATAGTCTTCCCTTGGGTCATTCTATCATCTCCTATAATAACTCCTCCTTTGGTTATAACAATGACTCTAGGGTCTTCTCCGTAAGGTTCAACATATATCAGTTTCACTTGCGGGTTCTGCTGAGGTCCTTTTCTTTTCTGAAGCTTAGCTAGAAACATAGGACAATCTTCTATAACATGGTCAAATGAGCTCCAGTAGCTGAAGGTAGTACAAGGGTTCTGGAAATCCCTTGTGAGGTGTCCTGGTTGTGTGAAGTTATAGTAGATGATTTTTCCTCGACCTCGACCCATTCCTCCTCCTCTTCCTCTTCCTCTGAATCCACTACGAGAATTGAAGTTTCCTCTCCTAGGAGAGTTATACTACGTAGTGTTTCCTTCTTGCTGTACTTTGCCTTGAATCTTATATATGTCTCTCAACCTTTCATGCATGAGATCGTAAGCCCTAAAATCCCTATCATCATGTCCCATAGACTTACAGAATGTACAGTACAAATTTGTAGGTGTCTGAACATACTTTTGCATGTAGTAGCACTCACCAGGGAAATGTCTGTTTCTGCATACCTCGCACCAAGGTAAGGTGACTTTCTTCAAAGGGATCAGGGCTTCAAAATCCAAGTATTCATTGAATATGGGACAATGTTCCTTGTCATGGCCTTATGATCTACATCTGACACACCATATGTCTTCTCTTTTATCTTTTCCCTTGTCTTTCTTCATATCTTCGACCTGCAAAGACAAACTAGTTAGTTGACTAAAGATCTGACTCATACCTAAGTTGGATTCTCCTATAGGGGCTGATTCTAACATCATGGTGATCTCCAGCACCTCAGACTACGAAGCAATATTCTGTGGTGGACTACTATTGACAATACTATGGATACTCTGGTGGCTGGGATTACTCTGATTTATTAATGCTACTGAATCAACAGGAGGGATAACAATACTTACTTCGATGGTCTTCCCAGTTTCTGAGGTTTTAGGTTCTCACCGACGAAGCTCTTCATCTTTTCCTTCCTCCACCCTAGCGGGTTCTAAATGTTCTTCGTCTGTCAGATCCGCCTCTTATCCACTATAGAAACCTTCATCCTCATAGTTCTGCTTGAACATGTTCACAAGGTGAACTTCTCTGAACACTCTCCCACTACGCGTATGTCCAACTTCTATGTTGTTGTCGCTGTCCGAATTCTTGAACATTAGCCTTTCTAGATCCGACCAACCTACTATATCTTCAAGATGTTCTTCTCATGTAATAGCATCTTGAGTCTCAACTTCAGGAATTGTAAAAATTTTCCTCTGGGTCCCTTAAAGAAATATCGCTCAGCTTGGCTGTATGACTCTACTCTGTCAACAACAAACTCTGTGATGTACCCTCCAATGGTGTTATCAAACTAGTGATGTATTTCTCATGATATGATGCTAACAACTCTTTTGACCTTCTTGATCAACTATGACATCCAAACCACAGGGGATCTAGGTCGGATCTCGAATTGGGTATCTGCTAATCTAGCTAGCCACTCATACAACTCATGATGGATTCCCCCAAAGAAAATTTCGTGTATATCAGTAAAGATATATTTCTCCAACCAATCCTCTAAACTAAGATTAGGGTTCTTTTTCTAGGCTTCAACGAAGTCCTTTTCTTGATCCTCTATCCACTTTTGAGTCTTTGTCTTCATGGGAACCACCTTGACATTCCCTCAAGAAGATTCCTGTCCCGACAACGAAACCATTTGTTGGCACAGGGGCAGACCCAGGGTTCAGCTCCAAGAACACACCAACAAGCCCTAACTACTGGCCCTTTCGATGACACCTGCAAAGCAGATGCAGTCTCACCCGAGGCAGTTATAAGGGGGTTGCAGGACATAGATGTCTACAACCAAAGGGAAGATCAAGTGGGTTTAATACAAGAACAACACAACATTCATATATCACTTATCAGCTTAGATCTATTCTGCACATCTACTTATCAGATCTAAAACAATAATGCAATCATAGTATATTAATGACAGAGATAAAATACCAATCACGCACAACACAAAATGTACGTGGTTCACCCTCCCTCTAGGGCTACGTCCACTGAACTTTGCTTTATAATATATTAGAATGAAGCATATAGTTCTTGTCTGCACTCTTAGCTAACATATATTCTTTCTTCTCCTCTCTTTCTCTCCCCTCCGTACGCACCCAACTGTAGGGTTGATCTTCACACCCAGCTGAAGATCTTACAATACTAGAAGGCTCTCACCCTCACCACTTCTCTCTCTCTCTCGCAACAACAACTAGATTGATCAATAACAACAATGACAATCTTGACACCACCCAACCCAGGTCTTCTTGAACTCTATTTATACATTACAATAGCTCACTGACATCCTTAGGCCGAAACCTATGTGTCCAAAACCCTAGATACCAAAACCCTAGGTGTCTAAACCCTAGGTCAACTTGACCTACATTTTCAGGGCTTCGCCAGCCTGCTTTCCTTCCTTCTCATGCGGTGCTCCAAAGCATCCAACGGTGGCTTTTCTCGCTTGCTGAGTTGTCCACGATCTTTCTTTCTTGCTTATCTGTCATCCCCGATCTTCTCATTCAATGGATTACTCCGCTCCGTCTTTTCTGCTCTTTTGCCGACTTCGTCCCAGTAACAGTCACTGTGTATTCCGCGAAGTTCACATTCTCCCTTTTCTTCCTTGATCTTCGCTTGCTTCCATAACCAAGGGCCAACAATTATTGGCATATATAAACTTCACTGATGAGATCTTATTGTATGGTGTTGATGTGCATGGTTGGCACATGATATGGCACATGGTGCACATGCTTGATGTTTTGTTCATGATTCATTTTTGACATATCTTTTACTTCATGATTGATGCATGAGATAATATGTATGATTGGAATACACTTGATTTATGGTATGGAATGGGTTTGGATGATTGATGCATGGATAGGTCCAAGGATCGTCATAAGAAGAGAAGATTATTCTTGAACAATTTCGGTTGAGCAGTGGCATTTGCAGCAGAAGAAGATTGCAATGGTAGCATATTGTTCACCTTGTAGATAAGGTAGGGGGAGACATACACACAAGGGAAGTTATTATTCTTCCCATGATTCCAGGAGGAGAAATTCACCAGATGCAGGACAAAGAGTTATATTCTTGGATAGAGATCATAGAGGCATGGTCACAGGGGGAGCATGAGCAACGTGTCTTTAGCATTGCATCAGAGTGATATCCCTTGTTAAAAAGAGGAAAGATTATTCATAGGAAGCTCAAAGGCATCTAGACAGGGGGAGCATCCCTAAGGAGAGAACTACCCTTTTCCATTGATATCAAAGGGGGAGAGATAGTCGCATTGATGTGATTGAGATGACTATTGATGAAGAGAATTTCCATGTCTACATGTTTCCATCAATGATTGGTGTTGACATCAATGTTTGTATTGTCATCAATGCCAAAGGGTGAAAGTGTTGCATTATGTTGTCATTCATGTCAAAGGATTGATGTCTTGTCATAGTATCATTGATGTATTGATTGATGGCCTATGTTGTCATTGATGTCAAATGATTAATCTAATTGATGTCAAGTGGTGTCATAGTGATGTGTTGGTTGATAGGACAAAGTTGTATCTTTAATGCCATGCCATGGTTGATAGGAAGTACCAAATGGATCAACTCATAAGTGGTCCCCTTATGGTGAAATCCCTCACAGGAAGATGCTTGTGAAGTCCAAATGGTTAAGTGATTGAGTCATCCTAGCAATGTGGTTAGAGAAACCAAGTTTGATTTATGAATAATGTAATGAAGATTAGTCAATTTGTCAGTGAGACTATTCCATATGGATAGTGCTTGTCATTCCATTTCCGTTGATATGTGGAGCATCACATAACTCCTCACGGTTAGAGAGTTATGGCCATGTGAAGTTGGAGAACCCTCATGTGTTGTCTAGTAGCCCCTAGAAGGTCAAGAAGTCAAATTATTCTAGAATCTTCTTGAAGAAGTTTACTAGTCAAATTGGTTTATCATGGGTTAAGTGGTTGCAACAACAAAACAATTAAAAATAAATTAGATGCAACTAGAAGTAGAAAAGTTACCTATTATAGAGAAAGTTGTTATAAGTGGACAAGTGGTTAGAAGTGGGTTAGCCCCAAAAAGAAGGAAGTTGGTTAGAATTAGTTAGATAAGGAAGCTAATTAGAGAAGTATAAATAAGAGTTCAAGGGTCTCTTATGTGTGTGACTTTATTGAGCATAATGAAGATCTATTATGGTGGAATATTCATTGTAGGTACTCATGGATGCATCAAAAGTTCCGTAAGTTTGAGGTTTTGATGGTGAAAGTTTCGGGGGTTCAGAAAACCCTAGTTTTGTGAAGTAGTACGCGGGTTGCAGTGATCCAAGGTGCGTACGTACGTGGGATGTAGTGAGCTAGGGCACGTACACACGCGGGATGAAGGATATTTGAGTGCGTACATATGAAGAGAGTCGCACAAGCTTAAGTAAGAGCTAGTGTAAGGTTCCTGAAGTCTGAAGCAAGTTCCAGATCAACATTCCACAGGTTCAGATTTGCGACAAAGATTCTGGTATGGGCACATATTGTCTTGATGTTTAGACTTTCTCATCGTATGATGAATGCTTGAGGCATTTTTTGTATGAGTGTATTGATGTCTAAATAAGGTAGTTGGTTGGTTTAGTAGTTCAAATATGCTCTGATTGAGGAATATCCATAATCTATGATGGTGTATGGTTGAGGAGCATGCATAGGTTGTTGGATGGAATAGATATGTTTATGATTGGTTATGGTACATATTAGGTAGTGCAAAATAGAGTGCAGTGATAGATTAGAAGTGGTTGTGATAGAGGCAGAAAGGGTCTGAAGTGCTAGAAGGTTGAAGTTTTAGAAACCCTAGTTTCTTAAGGTGTACATAGGTTGATAGTGGGCTAGGACGTGTACATATGCGTGCTACAATATAGGCAGGTCACATACATATGTGGGCTGTAATATAAATAGGTCACATACCTATTGACAGATTGGTATCTATTTACAAGCTAAGACTTGTACTTGAGGACTGATTCCTCTTCTCAGTTGGTGCTAAGATTTGCAGGTTGAGTCTTGCATTGAGAGTTGTTGCTCTATTCAGTTGATGCTGATAAACCCCAAGGATTGTAGTCTGTAATAAAAAAGAAATTTATACATATATCTTGTGTGCCTTGTGTTCTTTATGATGATCTATTGATGATGTTGCTGCTAAGATATGATTACAACTAGTTATAAATGAAAGCAATGAATATTGAGTAAATGGTGATTGCTAACTAAGATGTTTTGATAAGAAGTTCAAAAAGAGCCCTACACTAATTCCCCCCACCCTCTCAATGTGGTCCATGTTTCCAAAAGAGGGATCCACTTCAGAAACACTCCTTGACTTGAGAAATGATCCACCCAATAGGTCACCTTGTCAACCCTCCCATACCTAAACTTAGCAAATTGCATAGGATCTTTGAGCACTTGTTTAATTTGATAAGGTAGTATTTGATATACATGCTTAGATGGCTCTTATATTAAATGTGACTTTACTTGCCATGATTCTTTGACTTGAAATCCTTGGAGGGCACACTTTGTTTTCTTTGTAGGACCTTGACTGGTGGACAATTTTGAGGAACAAGCCCAGCTTGGGCCTTCATTAGGGCAAGAAGCCCATAGGTTGGATTTCATAGCCCACACACTAGATGATGATTGTAGCCTTTGGAGGCAGGATATGACTCCTTGGACAATGACACCTAGCCTTCTTCCATCGCAACAACCTTCTTGGGAGGTCTTATGCCATGTTTCTAGGCTTGACATCTTGCTTGGGGCTAGGGCATGTGGTGGTGAAGATGGACACTTGGCACATTTTGATCGAAGACCCCTTGCATTGAGGAGGAGACTCTTGACTAGAATACACATGGCCTTTGGAGGCCTAGCTCTACCTTCTCCAACCCCAACGACTTCCTACATGTGCCAAAACGTCATCCCTCAAGGGGATGACGTCATGTTTTAGGGTTTTTCTTATGTGCAAATTAAATTTAAAGTTGTAAAGGGGAAAAATAAAGGGAAATGTCTCCCTTATTTTGTGGTTTACCCTTTTTAAGTGGACAAACTTTATCTTAGAGGTTTGGTATGAATAAATATCAAACTCATTTCATTTGAGACATAGCTCTCCCATTATGAGAAGGATACTTGGCTGAAATTTGCGCCCTCTTTGGGAAATTTGGATTATCTCTCTTTTGTGAAAATGTCTTTTGGTGATTTCTCTTGGTATATTGTGGAGCTAAGGTCGTGCACACCTCTTGGAGGATTTTTCTCTTGCTTATGGATGGATATGGTTTGGTAAACTAGGGTTTGATCTTGCATCTTGTGGAATTGGTAAGGAAATTTCTGCATTAATTGGTATTTTCTTCTTATTCCATGCTATTCTTGTTTGAAACCCTAGGAGGAGTATAAGTGCATACACCCTCCACCAATTTTCATCTCATTTGTTTGTTGATAGTTCATTTTTGGCAAGTTTGCTAGGAGGAGTACAAGGGTGTCACCCTCCTAGATTTACCTTAGTTTGATTTGCATGCCATAGGGAGTAAAAGAGATTACACCCCTAGGGATATTGTGGTTCTAACTCTCACATCCAATAATCCATTCACCCAATATATTAAAGGCGCTAATCTGAAATTTGCGTTGGAGAAATAAATTGATTGCATTGGGTAACATGATTTTACGAGATTTTCAAATTGTTTGAAGTGGAACCAATTCTATGCTTTACTAGCTTGCTTGAGCCACTAGGGAATCCTCTTTAGCCAAGGATATATTATTGTTGTTATAAATTAAAGCTACAACAATTAGGGCTGCAACAAATTGCTCTCAAAATTTTACTTTTGCTCTCTTTTCAACCGTCAAAATTCGCCATAATAAACTATTAGTCATTGTGCATATTTTGGGTGGTTTACTTGTAATTTTTGGTGGTTGGGGTTTTCTGCTGTAGAAATCTTTTGATACAGCCATAAACCTGTCATAATATATCTTCAATAACATGTTTTAACAACCCTATATTTTTTCTAAAGTCTTGTCTCATCTCACTTGATTTATACTAGTCTTTGCTACCTTATCTCTTGCATCTTTAACTAGACTTTTAGTAACTTGTTTTAACAGCTTTGATTATCATTTACTTGCTGATTTATATCATTTTTTACTGCTTCTATATAGGACAAAAATCTTCACTTGCTCGTCCATTGGATATCTTGGCTTGTTTGTCTGTCTTTTCTTGTGTCTCGAGCAGGTACAACTATCTTTCGTAGGTACTCAAGCACTTGGCAACCATTGACTATTTTCAAGAATCATTCACAAGCCACATTCCACTTAGTAGTTTGAAATATAGGGGAATCATCTTCCATAACCTCATTTTCCATCTAATTTCCCCCTATGGTCACTCGAGATTCCCCCCTTGTGTAGGATTTCTCCTTCACTAAAGCGAGGGGAGTGGTTATCCAAGGTGACAGTGGGTAGACTCTCCCATAGTTCTCGCCATCTTGTGGATTGGGTCGGGATTTCCCAACCTACAATTTGTGTGATAAAATTTTGGTGCCATTGCCAAGGAGGATTTTGAATCCTCTTTCATGCCCTAACAAAACTTTGGAAAAGTCACATCCCAAATCCTTTACCCTAAGCTTGCCCGACAAATCCATTTGAGGGAAGTTCCCTTATATTTTTGATGAGCATTAGTCTCATTTGGCGACTCCATTGAAGTGATATCCCAAGTGATGGAAACATGGCTTTGTGGATCTTTCATGAAGCATACAAGGCCTTGGATTCCAAAGCTATTGACAGGTATCCGAACAAGTTCCCGATAAACTAGTTGGATGTCATCCCCGAGTTCGATGGGAACCCATGTTTGGTTGTAGCACACGTTGTTGAGTTTACCAGATGCATCTATTATGAAAATGTACAACATGAGGATGAGGATTGGATCAAGCACTCTTGCAAAACAAGAAGTATATCTTCTTTAATGATCCTCATTAAAGAGTCCCTTAAACGTTGGGGACATAAAGCTCAAAGTATTGAAGAAACAATTTAGAACCTGGAGGATGCTTTTTTAAGAGAAGGTTTTGACCTTGATCCTATTGAAGGTTTAAGAGAAACGCTTCTTCTTGAGTTTTTTGAAACAACACTTGAAAACCAAGAAGTTGATGATAGTAATGAGTAGAGTTTTGAGTGCCTCAAGGAAAGCATAAAAGAAGACTACAAGTTTTGTGAACAACTGATAGAAATTTTATCCGACAAAGACTTTTTGGTCAAGTTCTGTGAACTGAGAGAAGAATATGACACTATACTCCAAAATTATGAGGAAAATCCTACCCTAAACTCAACATGGGAGGTTTCCATTGCATATTATTGAGTAAAACCATTGTAAAACATTGTGATCAAGAAGTATGGGTACCAGAACAACTTCCCAAATGATGATGAATCACTCTTAATGCCCGAAGAAGTTTGCAAACTTGTTAGAGATCAAGATCAGGATGGTGAATTATTTGATTCTATTGAAGATGAAAAAGACTTGATTAAAGAATAGATCCATGAAAAAAGTTGCCAAGAAAAAGAAGACCCTGATGAAGTGCAACATCCAAACGAGGAGAAGGAGACATTGGTATTCGTGCTCCCACTTAATGAAGATGAAGTCGTTCAACCTTTCTTTCCTCCTGCACATGAAGATGAAAAAGTGATTAGTCCCAATGATGAAAATTCTTTTGTGAAGCACCTCTCTGACATGGTTAATCTACACATTGATGATTTCATACATTTTGGGAGACATAGATGGGTTGTGGGTTGCTTCATTATTGATAGAGAGCTCGTTTATGACATTGAAGGTAGCTCTCAAGCAAAAGGGGTTGAGTGGTCATTTTTAGAGGATTGGTATTCATGTATATATGATTCAGATGTTTTTCAACCCGATGATGATATGGTTACAAACTTATTTCGTCCATTTGAAGATAACTTGTCGCAATATGAAAATGATGATTCTCAGCCATCCCTTGAGAGTTGTGATGAGTATCCTTTCGGTGACCTGGGATTGTTCTATGAAGATTCCAAATCACCATTGTGCTCATATTTTGATAGACACTAGGTCATGGCCAGCCTAGAGCAGTCCGAGGCTCATGCTGCCAAACAAAAATATTTTCATATTGAGACTTTTGGCAGTGATTTGCAGATAAAAAAGCGACATTTTCTAAGTCAAGGAGAGGAGTTTTCTCTAGACCTAAGGCTGCCCCTTACCCCATTTCATTTTATTTGGAAAATCATCAGGTTTTCTTGGGATCCCTTATCTCCTCTCAGTATTCAGGGAGTGGTGACATTTTAAGCGAAGATGAAGAACAAGCCATTGTGGATGAAGAAATCGTTGAAGAAATTCCTACTAATTTGATGACGCTAGATCTTGTTGAAACATATCATAGAGTAAATTCCTTATGTGCCATGATCACATAGAGATACATTTTCAGTGATGAAGAAGACTTCCACGAAATGCATCATGCCGAAGATCCACTTGAAGCCGCCATGACTTATGTTCTTGCTACACACAAAGACAAGGAGATGGTCAATTTCATTCATATAGATGAGCCATAATCTATATATGGTATCCCTCTTTAGAAATGGATTGATCAAGCTTGTGGTTTCTCTTTCCAACAAGATTTCCTACCTCCCACCCATCTCCATGAGTTTCATTTAATGATTACTTATATGTATATTTATGCTCATGATCTTTATGTGCTTCACTTATCTTTGTTGTACTACATGATTAAGCATAGGGGGAGATACCTTGATGAAATTATAAGCAGGTGGTTACACTAGTTGTACAACTTCACCTGACATTTTCAGGACCTGATTTTCAGGCCCCCCAAGCCCCAGGTAAGTAGGCAGGTCATATTTCTTTCTTTCATTTGCATCTTGATTGCTCATGGTAGCTTGGTTTCATTTCATCTTTGGTTTTCAATTTTCTCTACTTTCATTATTGATCTACATGTTTCTCTTTCATCATATATATGAAAAATACAAAAAAAATCTTCTCTAGATTAGTTGTCAATTTTGGAATTTTGATTTTGATTATATGGAAAAAGGGTGAGTAGAGCCACCATATATTTTACGGTTTTGTGTTTCAATGTAGGCACAGGTATAACCAAGAGATGTTGAGGATCTCATGCACTTTATGGTGAACACATGTCTCCAAGTAAGAGCCAGATGTTATCCCCATTTCCTAGAGATAACTAAGGAGATGATGTCTCGAGGCCCTCAGGTTGAATACATGGAGTACCGAGATACGTATGGCTGACAATGTCCACATGCATAGACACCGACCTGCATCACAACCACACTACCTCAGTTCATCATGAAATCATTCACCACATCAGCTTGC